>RJWT010003280.1:0-37115 GCA_004365215.1 Cuniculus paca | reverse complement strand
CTGTGATAAACCCCTCGTACATTTTCAATTTTTAAAAAGAAGCCTTTATTTGTTTTGCTGCTATGAACTGTTCATTTTGCCAAAGAGCACAAATTTGAAATTCACAAATAATACATCCTGGGCCAATAAAAAGTATATTTAGCTTTTCAATAAGCTATTAAATATTAGTTGGCATGAAACAAACATGCCATACATTTATCCCTAAGCTGTTAGGTGTTTTATGACAACGTTTAAACAGTTCAGTTAAAAGCAACTTTACATACACACTAATCCACGAGCTTTTCATGCTACTGCCTAAAAACTTTAGATTTCAAAGGTAGTTTATGTTCTTTGCACTAATGTTTTCAAAGCTTGGCTCAAAAGAACACTGTAGATTTCTGTCCTCACTTGTGAGACACTGGTGGCTGATGTGGCCATCTGCCACTGCCTTGCAACTTTCAAGAAAGGGTCTATCAACTGTGGGTCCCCATTCAGAGCAGCAGGTGATTTTTAAATTAATTCCACCAAATATCACTGATGCTCAATCTTGTGTAGTGCTTCCATAAATAAGTATGAGCTGATGGGATTGGTGAAGTCATGATGAATTATAAAGCTTTCTGCCGGAAGAACAATTTAAGCAAGGAACTACACAGATAACGCAACTGATATGGTTTTAAAAACAGGAAGTAGTCACTGGCATTATATCATTGCTTCCTGGGGTCATCACAAATGTTTCTTGTTTTCTAAAGACTGACACCCGCAACACCAACTTCAAGTCAAACCTGTACCTCAAGGAACTACAGAGAAGGGAGGAAAGAAGATATTCTGGGCTATACACCATCTCCATTCTGCATTGTTGGCCTCATCCCTCCATTTGCAAAGGATCCTTGGTAGGACTGTATTCAAGGGGCTTTCCAGACAAGAGAAGCACCATCTCCAGCACCACTAAAAAAAGAAATGGAAAAACGAGGAGAGACATAAAGAGGGAACTAATACCTACTGCCTAGTTGCTCGGTATCTTGCTAACTGAGCAACCATCTCTTGGTTCCCAGGTACCCCAGAAGGCGGCAGAGGAAGGTTTCAAGCCAGAGCCAAAGACGGAATCCAGGTCTGTCAGGCACCAACACTCACCCGGTTATCGTCAACTCAGAGGAGCCTTCATGCTGGCTGCTTACTTCCACTGCTGGGTTTTCTTTTAATTACCGAATTTTAAATGCCTGCATGAAATTTTATAGATTATTTTATCTGGAGTACAACACAAGGCCAATTCTAGAATGTAAATAAAATTTATGGCTTTCTTTCACTGTAGCCTGACACAGACACAATGAACTAGACAGTCGGATGGGCTTGAGGCTTCCCTTTCCTGGCACCTCAGCCGCTACCTGCACTCTGGCTGACTTTGTCCCTAACAGGCTTTTCTCTGCAGCTCTGGCCAGTGGGCTGGCTGGAATGCAGCTCTGGCCAGTGGGCTGGCTGGAATCCAGCTCTGATTCTGTACTTCCACCCAGTGAGATCAAGGTCAGCCCAAGCAGGCTGCCAGATTCCGCAAACTCCCAAAGCATCTTGCTGGGGATAGGTGCGGCTGTGGTATGAGCAGGGTGTCCAGGACAGGAACAGTGGCACTAACTGCAGGGTAGCACGGAGCAGTGCGTCCCTGGAGTCTGGTTCTGTGAAACCTCAAGTAAGGAGAAGACAGGGGAAAGAAAACACACCAAACAGTGCAGGGGAGTCTCCAAGAGGAGGCTCCTAAGTCAGACGTGGTTTCTTTTGGCTAAAAGCATTGTAGAAAGTATCTTCTCAGGCTTCCTCCCTGGTGAGATAGTTTGGGACTGCCAATCAAAAGTATTCCAGGTTCTTCTCGCCTCAAACAAAGAATTGGACAAGATAAGCCAGTAAGAGTCCCAAAAAGTTTATTTGAAAAGTGCAGGGTAAATGGCTAAGGGAGTGACCAGCTCTGCAGCACCAATTTGGGCCTAACAAAAAGAAAAAGAGGGCAAAAGAAAAACCAAAAATGAAAGTACACACAGCGCCCGAAAAGTGCAGCACAGGCTATCGTGCAAACTCATGCACAACAGCGATTTTCTGGGATGACTGCCCTTCTTTCACGTTGTCTCTATCTCCTGGGAGCTCTCAAGAAGTTCTGTCTATGGGATCCTGGTGTTGCCCTGGGATCTTGTCATTGACAGGTCCTGCTCATTTCCCCAGCCAGCTTTGCCACGCCCTATGTCCTACATCAGAAGTGAGCAGTGGCCATCTGGGGTGCAACTCATGTTACAGTGCCCAAAAGAATGCGAACAAGACATCCCAGACGGACAACTTGGGTACCAAATGTGCCCTACTCCTGAAATGCCATGCAACCTGAATTTGGGGAGCCAAGAACATCAGAAATACTATCCCAGTCAAACAGTCTACTCCGGCCAAATGCCCTGTTTTGGGAAAAGCTCACAAAGAAAGTTTTGTGAGCAGGTATATCCCATGACAGCACTATCAAAAGATTGGTGATAAACCCCCAAACACCCCACCCCTGTGTGTCCTGCAATCATTAATAACCACATTCCTCCTTGGGGATTCCACTTCCCTTTTCTCCCTCTACCCACCCTATTCAATCAGTTTGTTACATACAAAATCCTGTCTGCTTTATTTATTCCAAAGCAATGGCCAAGTCCTGACAAGGGACACACAGCAACTTCAGAGCTGACTGGCAAGGCTACAGTTCACTTCCACCATGGCCCATGGCAGCTTGACACACGGATCACATCCCCGACCCTTGGTCACTCAAACCTTCAAGCCAACCCTCTTAGGAACATTCACTGTTCCCAAACAAAATCTGAGGCTTCTTTGGGATTGGCAAACTAGGAATTTCCCCGCTTCTGAAACACAACCCTTGTCAGATTTCTGCCCCAGAGAGCAGATATTGGGAGACATCTGAAGTTGAGCTACACAGCCGAAATTTTTGTTTTGTTTTGTTTTGTTTAAAAATCTGACTTTTTGCCATCCTCTGTTCTTCTGAGAACCTCCTGTGACCTGGAGGCACAGCTCAGCATACAGTGTTCGATACTAGGGTGTGTTGTTTTCATACACACACATCTGCGTGCGTAAGGAACAATGCCTGGCCATAGCTGGATCCTGCCTGTTCAGGAAAATCTAAAGGACCTTGGGCAAAAGGTTGAGACCAGTGAAAGGCACCAGAGTCCCACGTGTTCTGTTTCCAAGCTGAGTCCACCCCAGAGTCCAGGGAAGGACAGTGATAAGCTGCCAGGAGAAAAGTGAACCAGCACAATTTACTCCAAACTACTATTTCTTCCCGAGAAGGCCAGGGATGTGGCTCAGTGGCAGAGTGCTTGCCTAGCACGCAGAAGGTCCTAGGTTCCATCCCCAGCACTGCAAAAAGAAAAAGCACACAGAGAGCTAGTAAGTCAACTATGGTGTCCTGAGTGGGCTCTCACCTCACACTCCTTACCCAGGTACTCTGAGTACTCCAAGCCCACCCACCCCAGAGGACCCACCAACACAAGACATGGATCCTTCACGCCTGAGTCTTCTTTGTAGCCTGGGGCTCTCAGGAGTCCTCCTGTTCTGAGCTTCAAGTTTTATACACATATCTGCCTTTCTCTCTTGGTGTAATACTGCACCTTTAAACAGTGCCTTTTTCTTTGTTCCACTAGGGAAAAGTATGTTTCTCAAGAGGGCAGGGAAGAAATACAAGCAAGAACATCTCGAAGCGTTTTCCAGAAGAACCATTTCAAGCAGAAGGCAGCTCTATCGGGGTATCTCAGCTCGGCGTGTCAGCTATGCCTGGCTGCTGCTTTTAAATGTTTTACTAACCCAAGTGGGGTGGATTGACATAAGCAAGACTTTTTCCGTTTCCTTTGATGAGGCCTGTATATATTTTGATGTATACGTCTGGCCAATAAGCCTTTTGAAAAGTAACTTCTCAGGCTTCCTCCCTGGTGAGATAGTTGGGGACTGAATCTTCTCATGGTCTATCCCGACATTCCAACCCTTCCCCCAGGACAGCCCGCACAACAGGACGCTGCTGCCCTGGACCCAACACCAGGAAACACTGGCCTTGCCATGAATGGATAAGCATCCAGCACAGTTGCCTCAGGCCACGACATGCTGGGACCCAGGCCACTCACTCATGATCTTTCCACAGCTGCACAGATGGAATTTATCACTCCATTTGGCAGCAGCTCTTCAGCAGTATTCCTGACGGAGCACAAAGGTGGTGGGCCACATGGATACCGGTACTAAGTGCCTTCTTCTTAATCATTTTTCAAGAGCTGTTCTGCCACCTCCAGTCATACCGATGCCCTGCTCAAAGTTTCTAGGCTAGCACAGGCAAAGCAATGAATGCTTCTTAGTTGTGATCTGTCAACACACCAATGCCAGATTTCCTGTCTCTATTACAATCTGATCACCACTGTGCCCACCTGACACACTTTTGGACACCACACCACAGGTGCTCTTTGATGGGTGCAGTTGTGGAATGTGACTGATTTTCTTTTTAAGGCTAGGAACCTCCACCCCCACCCCCATTGCATCCTAATGTAGTCATTTCCAAATCCAGAAGCAGAAAACATGGCCCTGAGCATATGTGCCCTGCCCAGGGTCATGGAACCCAAGGTAGACCAGCAGCACAGAAGTTGCTGAGCTTTGAGGCCCTGTCTGCTGACATGGTTAAGTCTAGGGTAGAAGCAACCCCAAGTCTGCCTCACTTAGGAAGAGCTGCTGAATCCCTAGCAGGTCCCCTCCATGCCTGAGCAGTTTGGGAACCACAGAGGTGGACTCCCTGGTCTCTCAAATTCTAAGAGCGCCTCAAGTCCTGTTATGAGTCCAGCACTCCTACACAAAGATTCTTCTACACTTCACTATAACTGGTCTCCTGGTACCTTCATTACTAACTAAGACCCATTCCACACTGCCCTGTCAAAAACAATCCACAAGCACTCATGGAATACTGTACCTACCTCAAGGGGCGTGTCCTAACCTCCTCCTTCACAGGCGTTTTTCACACCTTCAAACATGTCTCAATGTCCTCACTCAGTTGCTTCCCTGAATGATCCCAGCACATCTTTTGAGCTGACCTACCTTCCCTCCCCAGCATGGTGATGAGTGCTACCATGGAAATTATCTTTGAGCCCAACTGCAAAGTTTCACCCACATCATGTGCTCTTAATCTTAAATGCTCAGTAAGGTAAATAAATAATGTGCACATTTCTAGTGACAAAAAAAGCTTAAAAAGGTGTTTATAAACTACACTAAATTCCTACAAGTACCACATAAACTGATCCAATTTACCTCCAAAACAGGCCATGATGGGATTTTCACAAAGTCAACACATGTATGGTAAAAGTCACAAAGCTACCAAAGGCCACAAAGCAAAAAAGTCCTAATCTCCTCTGTCCTCTGACCTCACCATCACCACCACCATCCAGACACATCCCTGGAAGGTCTAGTCTTGGCTCCTATTTCACAGAAATGAAATGATATTTATTTTGTTGTTGTCTTATTTGTGCACGTGTATGTGTGTGTCTATGACAATTCTATATCCTGTTTAATGGAAAGCCTTCTAATGAGTATATGAATCAATGAACCAAAGGACACAGCAGAAGTAAACTTCACATACCTGCATTTCATGCACTCCATCCCCTTGCTTCCCCCTCCCCTTTATTTTCCCTGTGGAAGGTATAAGAAAACCACTTAGATTAGGGAAGTTCAGTAGACTTCTGGACTTTTCCATAGGCATGTGCAGTAAAACACTTGGAGAAGCTTAGGACCACATAAAGGTTCTTTGAAAACTTCCTTATTTTAATTTCCCTACATCGATTCATGTACCAGGCACTCACCTGTGAACTCAATGGCAGGCAAACACGGCCCAGGGTTAGTCTGAGTATCGTAAGTCAAACGTCTCCCCTTGGCAAAGTCCAGTGCCCCTGAGAAGCCAGATGTGGTGGGAACTATGCCTGCAAACCCGTTTCCCCTTTGGTCATCCTTTCCCGCAACTTCTTAAGAACCAAGGATGAGTAAACTGCAAGGAGGCTCAGCCACCCAAATGTGTGCCAGCTCTTCCAAGTGGCACCTGGTTTAAGGTCTTCTGAGCAGGGGACCCTGGAACCTGGCATCTTACACAAACCCTGGCAGCACTATGCCTGCCCACCTCCGGGCCCAATTCCAATTCAAGTTCACCTGCCCCTAGCCACCCTTAATTAGAAAGCTCCTGACATTTGCTTCTTCCATAAAGAATTTTTTGACTAAGAGGGAACAAGTACCAACCTCTCCTGAGCCTGCTCTGGAAAAATCGCTTTGCAAGCTAATTGATACCTACACATTGTTACCACCAAAGCAAGGACACATTCATGTGCAAGCTCAGGGATGGGCTTAACCTTAACAACATCAATCCCACAACAGAAAAAGAATAAATGAAATCTCTTGCTTAATCTCCCAACATTGCTAGCTAGGAAGAAATCAAGGTGAAAAAGAAATGTCTTCCCACAAAACTGTCTTTAAAAAAGCTAACAACCTACTGCTAAAAAATCGAGGTAATTGATTTGTGGGGAAATGTTATCCAATTACTGTTACAGATTATCACTTATTTCAAATAGTATCAATAATATAACAGCATAAAATCAAGTTCATACATGAAGTTTCTTTTCAAATACTAAGAGTTGTAGTAATACTTGTGATATACACATACATTGTTAAAAAGACTATAAATTACTAACTCTGAGTTCTTACTGGAACTTTATTTTAATTGAGAAGCATAGTAAAAGTAAGTTTGCAAGGGAAAAGGACAGTTATTTGTACATTGTTTCAAAAAATAGCAATTTATCTTGGACTAGTTGCATTATGTTGCTATGGCCTTGTTCAGTAGAATCAATTCTCTTAATGCACAATTGTTTAAAGAATTACATACAGACTTGTTACTTAAAAGAATATTCATTTGCTATTCAGAAAAACAGCTCAAACACCTCTAAAGAAAAACTCCACTCAACCTTTTCAAGAACAATTCAATATGATTGCTATTGCTAACACTGCATTTTCTATATTCTGTTCAATTTTAATACATCAGAGTTGGCTGCCCAGAAATACACATTTTTATAAAAGGATCTAGTCCTTCTTCCCACAAATTCTTAACTCTGAAAGAGTTAACCTTCTGGACAAGTACTTCCTGAAGTTACACTGAACAAAACAAACTGAAAGAAAGTCAAAGCACTGAAATTAACACAGACATCTTCCAGGAAAGAATTATATACACAAACACACACCACACACCACACACACACACACACGCACACACGAGTGGACCAAGCCACCTGTGGAACACAGTTACAGAGAGCTCCACGGGTTTGCATTCTCGAAGCACACTGGGAAATTCTTCAGCCTCCATGGGAAACTGCTCACCTTCCTGGGATCATCAAGAGAATAATGTCCGCTTCAGTGAGAGACTCAAATCACCACAAGAAATCTCCACTGCCCTATTTTCTTCACTCAAACTGGCCTGGACAAAGAATTACTCCCATACTTTAATGCCAGCAGCGGGCCTGAAATTCAGGGCACTCCTAGTGGAGTCACAGGCTAAGTGTGGCCAAGCCTAGCAATGTTTTGCAAACTGTAAGTCATTACTAGTATCTGTCTTGTTTTTAAAATGAAACAGAAAAGAAAAAAATTATCACAGTGCTGGGGGGGTAGCTCAGAGGCAGAACACCTGCCTAACATGTACCAAGGCCTGAGCTCCATGGGTAGAAAGTTTCATGAAAACTTTAATTTCAACATATTCCTCATGATGTGTGGCCTTGCATGTGTTCTTGATCACAATGTAAATTTAGTTCGTACTGTGGCTTGTGATCAAATAAGCATTAAAGCCACTGCCATTTGGAGCATAAGTATGTGGGTACCAGCAGCCCCATCCCAAATCAGCCAGAGGAAGGCTTCCCCAAGACCAGGTTTTGGAACCTTGTGCTAAAAGCACAGACAGGCACCAGCAGGGCTCTCTAAATCGCGGGTGTCGCATTCGCCTTTTACCAGAGACGGGCAGAAGACTGCACACCACTGTCCCTGAACAAGCTAACCTGCATGGCAGGCAGGGATGAGACACTGCATTCGTAGAAAACTTCATACATTTAGAAATCAGAATAAAACACAGCCAGTGTGTCTTTGTAGTTCTGATATTCAAAGAAGAGAAATTCTGGGCACATTAAGCAAAAATTCTCAAAAACATGAGACAGGTTGACCCGATGGTTACCGAGTGAAAAGAAGTTATTTTTAGCCTATTTGTGAAGACGTTAATAACCAACCTAGTAAAAATGCAATTTCCTGAGGCTCTGACTTCAATAGGACTTGATTACTCTAGAAACCAAAATGAGAAAGTCTCCTATTCACCATACAATTTATAATGAAGAAGAAAATTATGCCAGGGCATAATTATAAAAGAATTTTTAAATAATTTGCCTGATACACCTGCCAAGATGTTACCATTTATCTCAAAGATATTGTTCTTCTGAAACACACCTTTTTAGTAAGCCTATCAATGTACCCATTCGATAGGTATTTGAGCATATTACAGGCGCTACAAACAAAGCAGTGAACAAAAGAAAAGTATATTAGTTTTATGTTGGGGTGCCAGGGATTGAACCCAAGCCCTCTCAACTGCTAAGCTACATCCTCAGCCCCAAAGTCCCATTTTAATGGTATTTTCTATCTGTGAAATATATAGATCTCATAAAGATAACACTAAATATGGAAAAAAAATCACAGCCATATTCATTCCAACAATCAAGTTTTCCCAACAAGATCGAATGTTCAAAAACATCATTTTAGCCGGGCGTGGTGGCTCACGCCTGTAATCCCAGCACTCGGGAGGCTGAGACAGGCGGATTGTTGTGAGTTCGAGACCAGCCTGGGCTACAAAGTGAGCTCAAGGCCAGCCTGAACGGCATAGTGAGACCCTGTCTCAAAAACACCAGGGCCGGGGATCTAGCTCAGTGGTCTAAGCACCTGCCTGGCAAGCGCAAGGTCGTGAGTTCAATCCCCGGTGCCACAAAACAAAACAAAAAAAACCCATCATTTTTATTTACTGCATCATGTTCTAATATAGAGATAGTATCCTAACTCACCAAAAGACATTTCTAAAGGCTGACCAGACATTTCCGAAAACTCACAAGACAGTTAAATATAACAGGTCATACCTAGATTTGGGACCTTAAAGAAAAGAGGGAAACTCAATCTTACCAATCTCAGAGATCCCACTCGATAGTGATGAGTGTGTGCACCCAGGTTTGCCATGTCAAGGCCTAATTTGTGAATCTCCCTTTATAGGCCCCACTCTCTCTTTGATCGAAGAGAACATTGTCTGCACAGAACAATACATTTTCATTTCAATTTCCCTTCTTTTCAGGAAAGGAAATGTTTGCACTTCAAAGGGCTTCTTTGAAGAGTAGCCCTCCAGCCAGGTTAGGAGTTACTGGGCTCAGCGGGGTGCTCAGGTTCTGGGCGGATGCCCACCAGAGTCACTGTCAAGGCCAGCTCCTTCAAGGAGAGGGTCTGGGGCATGAGAAAAACAAATAAACACAAGGAAAAGTACTTGAAGCTTTTGATCATACCCTTCGCAAGTTCCTTTTCACACACAGTGTAGACTTACAGCTCAGGGAAACTGAGGTACAAATGATGAAGAATCGTGGACAATGAAACAGCAGCCAAGAATGAAATGGTTCCAAAGCCTAGAGTCACTTAGCAAAGCCTAATGCCAGGTCAGGAAAAATGGGAGCCCTTTTCAGTGACGGGTGGTAAAGGCGAATGGGAGGACTAAACGGATGACACTCACAGGCAGCGTCCAAACCACCGCACGGGATGGCTTTGAGACTGCCGTGCAGGAAAGCCCGAGTCTGAATAGCACAGTCCTTAACACAGCCACCTCACAAATTTTGTTAAATTTATCCAGTGACCAGCTGGAAGGACCAAGAAGACCACCCAAAGGCAATTGAACAACTGTAGGAAGTAGCTATAACACAAGCAGCAAGAGGCCAAGGCCACGGCCCTCATTTGGGCCTCGTGCGCATCCTTAACTTCTGCCAAGTCCAGGAAATGAGGGGTACAGAACAGACAAGAGAGGACCTGCAACATTCCAAGTCTCAAACAAGTCCTGGATATTGAAGAAAAATCTCCACTCTCCCCAGCCTGAGGATACGCACGTACGACAGTACCACCAAGGTGGTTGAGTCTGCCCACTAGAGTGGGCAACAGCCCAAGGGCATAGAAGCCTGAGGACGTGGCTGCCAGGTATGTGGGGGTACAGGGACCACAGGTCTAGGCAGCCAGGTCACATGGAGCGGAAGTCTTCCAACCACCTTTCATAGAAACACTTTACCTGGCCTCGGATCAAAGCTCTGTGCATGAATCATGGATGGTTTTTATTCTCCCTTCTTTTACTTCACTGTGGCTTCCAATTTCTTCACAATGAGCATTTTCACTTTTAGGAATACTTGTCCTTACAGGGACTTGTGAGGTAGAAAATCAGATGGGAGTTCCTTTCCAAGACCATTCCCTCAACTACCTGAGGACACTCGCATATCTGTAAAGCACATCACAGGAGTACTTCAAAATTGAACATGGACTGTGGACTAGATTCCAAGGTCATATGAAAGTTAAATTTCCTGGATGTTATGTCATACTGTTGTCTGGGAGATGTACCACACTGGTACAGTGCTTGCCGTGTAGTGCCCTGAGTTTAATTCCTAGCATTTCAAAAAGAAGGGTGAAAAAAGCAAAGTGATAATCCTAAGGTTATGTAACTGGCCATGCTCCTCCTAGGAAATGGCGTGCGTGAGCATGGAGGGGCAAGTTGAAGGGCATGGTTCATGCCTCCATAATCCCAGCACTCCGCTCAGAGGCTGAAGCAGGACTGCAAATTCAGGCCCACTCTGGTCAGCTCAGCTAGGCTAACTTAGCAAGACCCTATCTCCAAATAAAAATGGCTGGGGTTGTAGCTCAGTGCAAAGGCCCTGGCCCAAAAGGGTGTGGGTGGTTCAGAAAAATGTGCACGCCTGTGCATGCATGTACGTGGGGTGGGGAGAAAGAACAAAAGGGGAAAAATGTAATTTGGTGCACTAGAGAATTCTTTAACGTTGAAATATTATCCAAAAAAAGTGGAGGGAACAAAGGAGAAAGACGGGGCGGGGGGGTGGGGGGGCCACCTAACAACTCCATCCTGGGGCCTCTGATGGAACCAGGGCTTGCATTCCAAGGCTCCAGACTTTCTGGACAGAGCCTTATCACAAGGCAGGCAAGAGGCACCCCTGCCACAGAGAAATGCTGGCATCCCAGGAAAGCACTCCTGAGGACCCTTGTGGAAGGGCCCTGATCCAGATAGATATAGGCCCAGGACTTATAAGGGTGTCAAGGAAGTGTCCTCTAAGGGGACACTTTCCCAGGGTCACTACATGGTAGAAACCAGCAAAGAAAAGATGGGAGTTGGCCACAAGAACAGCATTTAAATAGCCTCTAGTTCCAAGAACGTCCGCCCCAGTGGACAGCGCTCCCTCAAGTGAGATGGAGGCTGGGCTCCAGATCACTGCGTGGAGATAAATCACACACAGCACCCCTGTGGTCTGAGATAGGAAGCACTGTGTCCAGCCAGAAGCTGGTGAGATGGATGCCAAACTACTGATCCAGAGAGAAAGCTGCCCAGCCTCTGCCACACAGGCTGCTCCCATGTCTAGCCTGGCTCCAGCTGCACCAGGAGGAGCCACATTCAGACTGGGGGAGAAACATGGCCGGGAGGGAGGGCAGAGTGCTGGCCAGCGAGGAGACAAGGGGGTTTCAAGCATCATGGATTACTTAGAAACAAAGTGGTCTCCGGCCAATGCCACAGCTGTGTGCTGCCATCTCTGCATGCGTGCTGCAAGCCAGATGCATGCTCAGTCCTTCCCCACCTCTCACTGCTGTCTGCCCCCCAGGGATGTGCCTGCCCTCACTATCCCACACAGAGGTTATTATTACTTACTTCACAGAAGGGGAGAAATAAAGCAGAAACACAGAGAGCCCCAAGTTTCGGATTTCGGCTTTTCTCAAACCCAAGGCCTTCAGGGTAATCAGAGCGAAACACTGGGAACCACGATGGCTATGAGGAGCACAAGCACCATACCAAGTCCCAACACACACCGCACGCACCCCATACCCAGAATGGCACCTGGATCCCATAAAGCAGTGGCTTCAAGGGACATCCAGGCAATCAGAGCCAATGCCCCAAAGGCTGTCATTCCTCCTGAGTGTAGGCCCACAGGAAAAGGAAAACTTGCCAGCAGATGTCTTCAAGGACCAGATGCCACCCAGCACCTAATGTGGACACAATTCCAAGGACCAGAAACTACATCTTAATGCCATGGCAAAATGATAGCAAAGTTAAGTGGTTACAAAAAGTACTTTTCTCATACACCTAAATCAATGAACTGAGCTTACTGTCCTGAACAATTAACATTTACATGAAATGTGTGGTGTGTGCTAGATGCTCTGTTGAGTGTGTATGATAGATTATCCAATTTAAATCCTCTAGATCCTGAAAAGTAGGCACTAAAAGGCCAGTTATAAAGGTAGGTGCGGTGGTGCACACTTACAGTGCTATTTAATTGGGAGGCTCAGGCAAGAGAATCACTTGAGCCCAGGACTTAGAGGCCAGCCTGGGCACCACAACAAGATTCTCTCGCAAAAGGAAATAAAAGGCACATAAAAGTCAATTATTATGCAAGCGATATAAAGAATTCATATGTGGCTTTAGGAAATAGCTAAGAAAAGGCATTTCTACAGTTTAAGTAGCCTGCTCTGGAATTCAGCCCTTTTTTTGGAAGGTCACAGCATCTCCTCTGACCCAATTAGGGATGCAACAGGGATTAATAAGCTCGGGTTGGCCGTGCTCAGCAGAGGCCACTTGGATTCACAGACATCTCAAAATGCAGAACTCAGACCAGCCAATAAGCACACAGGAGAAGCCTGGGTGTCTCCATGGTCAAGAATCCAGGGAAACGTGAATGAAAACTACACAAAGATTCCATCTCAACCCAGTCAAAACAGCTATCATACAAAAAACAATAAATGTTGGCAAGGATGACGGGAGAACAGGATCTCTTCTATGTGGCTGGTGGGGAGGTTAATTAGGCAAATGAGTAAAGAAAATGTGGTGCTTATACACAATGGATATACATTTTATTCAGTCATAAGAACAAATCTGTTAACTGCAGAAAAATGGATGGATCTGGAGGTCATCATTTTTTAACAAATAAGCCAGATTCTCAAAGACAAATATCTCATGTTCTCCCTAATATGTAGAATCTAAAAAGGACAATATAAAGCAGAAGGAAGATTATTATTACGCAAGAGGAAGGGAATGGGAGGGGGTGTTAGGGCAGGTAATTGGATGATGAATGATCAGAATGCATTGTATGCATAGAAATTCCCCCAAAAATGTGAAACCAGAGGGAGGGTGGAACAAAAAGAGGCAATGAGGGAAATGAGTAAAGTACGTTACATGCACACGCAAATCTGCCAAAATGAAACCCATTAATCTCTATAACCAAAATGGACCAATAAAAAATGTAAAAATAAACAAAAGTAATTATTTTCTCAAAAAAAAAAAAACTCATGTGAGATAAGATCACAGGTAATATTTCTAAATCAAGATATGCTTTTAAATCAACATTTTTAAAACTTTCATGTATTTACATAAATAAATTTTTAAAAAAGAATCTTACCTGACCAAACACCCAGAACAAAGGACTGCAGTCAGAATACGGAAAGGTGAAGAAATACAACAGCCCACGCATTCTGTGACCCCAGAAATGGGAAGACAAAGATAAGAATCTACCCAGGAAAAAAGAAAAAAAAAAAAAAGATAGAAGGAGAGTGCTAAGAGAGGGATCTCCTGGCCCTGCATAATCCAACCAAGTCACAGCTTTAAAGACTTTCCTGCATTTGATTTCTGGTTAAAACTATCTGAGTTACAGGCTGAAAACAGAAAGAAGTGATTTCGGGAAAGAAATGTAACTGCACAGACAGACTGAGCACCTCTGTGCTCGCAAAGGACACAATGAACTTCAAGTTCCTTAGCTTCCTTCACTACTGAGGCTGAGAAGGCCAGGCTCCCCCAGTCTACAAGAGTTCAGAAAATCTAAATCACTTTCCAGAGGCCGCACACAGAAAGAAGCCAAGCCAGCAGCCCAGAAGTCGAAAGTGGCTCTGTGCCCAGCTCCGGTGCCACCTCCCATGAGCTCTTGGAGCAGCGGCGTCTCAACTGGCACTGAAGCTGGGGAAGGGGAGGTCTCTTCCCTCAGTCACAGCTTCCGCTGTGGTTTGCCATCGCCAAATGCATCATCTGCAGGTCCCCACCGTTCATGACAATAATCAGAGACAAAAAGCCCAACACAAGCTGCTGCATGTGGCAGGAGGGATAAATCCTACAATGTCCAGCGTTTCCGACGTCATTCCTGCAGCCTACGTTCTGGTTGAGGACCAAATCCTGACCACCAGACTGGGGAAAGCGCATCCCCAGTCCACCAACGCTGCAATGAAACAATGCCTTGGGACAGAAACGGGCATAATTAGCAGCTCCTCAAACTGCTTCTCCTACTTGTGCCCATACAGTGGTAGGTAACATAAGGCAAATGCAGGAAATCTCCCTTGGCTAATCACCACTCGCTCTGAACTGCACTGGTAGTTACTTTCAAGACTGCTTTGGATTTGGGGGTGGGGGGGGATGGATCATGGAGGAACAGAAAGAGAAGTCACTGAAGTTTATCACAAGGCTAAAAACCTGCCCACAAAGGTGCTTGTACTCTACCTCTGATTGGAGGGAGGCCCACAACCGTGACCTGGGATCTGACGCCACTGGTCCTAAGTCCCAGGAAACCACAGGGCAGCAGAACCCCAAGCTCATCCCACAGGCAAGCCTGCCAGTAGGCTGCCCAAACAAAGGGCAGGGAAGCCAAGGGAGGCGATGGGCAGCAGAGACACAGCCAGAGGAGTCTTTGTAGTGGGGTGAACGAGAGGTGGCAGCAGACTGGAAGAGCCTCACACCGGGACAAGGCTCCAGAAGGTCCGTGGAGTTCAGGCCTTGATTCTCTCAGCGTATCCTCTTCCTGGCTGACCCACCTCCGTAAGACGGACTCCATGTGTGTCGACTCCTATCTGATCTCCCTTATCCCTCTCGGGTCAATCTGGTAGTACAGTTTACTTTTAAAACTGATTGGGACCATGGGATGGGGGTGTAGCTCAGTGGCAGAGCATATGCTTAGCAGGTAAGAGGCCCTGAGTTCGTTCCCAGCATCCCACAAAATAATAATTTACCGAGGCCTGCAGAGGTCAATCATACAGGAAATAGCAAGGTCTCATCCTTGGATCCTGGTAGGTCTAAGGAGGATCCTGGAGGACTAAGGGCCAGGTGAAACCACAGACTTGGGAGATGCCTCTGGGCGAGATGACACACAGGCCCAGGTATTCATTCACATGGCTGCAGGAAACATTTCTCTCCGTCACAAGGACTTTTCATGCTTCAGATTCCTCCACAGAATTAATAAACAATGCCTCCAAACATGGTTAGTGTCACCTCATTGCACATAATTCTGGGCCCCTAAAGATAGTTACCTATTTTTAACGGGTTTGGAAAAAGAACACTAGACTTGATAATCAATGAACATGTCTTTAATCCCATCAAAGAATGCAATCTTCCTCTACCAAATGCTGTGTCTTGGAATTCCAGCTCCCTGAATTGTGCCTTTTTTTTCCACCTAAGGCCAATAATCATATATGCAAAAGCAGCCACTTGGCTCTAAAATTCAAATCCAGCCAAGAATTTCTGATATCTACTTACTGAGCTTGTCTTGTTTATATACTCAAAGCTCCTTTGACACCCACTGAATTTTACCTTTATAATGATTATGCATGATTTTAATAGGCTAAACCTTTAAAAACTATTTCAATTCACTGTTGACCTTTCCCCTAAGTTTCTATTCTGACTGTGTGACTTAAATAAGATCTTTTGTTTTAATGAGATAAGGGTGTGTTCATTTAAAAATAATAATTTCCACCAAGACCAACTAAAAATATCGAGGGAATAAATGCATCATGGTTTCCTATTATGCGAACTACACACAAAAAGCAAGATAAGATAAATTCCAAATGAATTATAATTCAAATTACATGGAATTCAGCCAGAACATAATGTACACAATCCTAGTGAAATTTTCCTTAAAGAGCACATTTTTAGGGAGATACAGCTGGAATTGAAATACCAACCCTGTCCTCTGGCGCCTGGGAGAAAAACCAGCACTCTGAGCAGGACTGTGGGTGCTGGGAAGTGTAGTTTCTTTTCCCAAGGCACATGTCTCGCTCACCGCGCCACACACATCCAACACAACCCCCGTGTGTTCCCCACAGCCCTGCGCAGGCGGCGCTGACACAGGCCGTGGCAGCAGTGCTACTGCGGGGCAGATGCCACTCTGTGTATGCAGAAGTCGCCCGAGTGACCGGCCTGTGCCCGGGAAGTTTTCTACTCTGCAGAGGGCACACATGTGAATAGGTTGTCTTTATGAAGCCGGAAGAACTTCCTCCCACTCTAACCCATTTGGAGGGCTTTAGAACGCAATTTTTTCCAGGACAAATGGGGTCCCAAGGAAGCCGACGGTGAGAGGACCTTCCCAAAGTAACCCCAGGGACCTGCAGGAGAGCTGGGAGTGTGGGGGTGTGGGGGTCCCGAGGTCTAGGAAAGAGGCGAGTAGAGGGAGGCACCGAGACCACAGGGGAGAGCGCGGCGCGGTCCTAGGCCGCCCACCTGCGCGGGACCACCGTGCGAGCTGCCGGCGGGGACGCCACCGTGACTGATGACACGTCCCCGACCTCGTGGCGGGGCGGGGTGCTCCGCACCGCGCCATGTAAGGCAAGGTCTCCCTCGCTGCCGGCGGGCTCCGATGCCTCCCGGGCCGCCCCCGTGCCCGCCGCCCGCCACCCGCCACCGGTCGCGGCACCCAGACCCCCGACCCCCGGACGGCGCGCGGGGCGGGCACCCCCGGGCGCCAGGTCGCCCACGCTGCCGCGGCCGGTGTTGCATCATGCACCACGCCGCGCCTCCAGGGAAGCAAAATGGACTCCGTGGAGGCGACGGCCGCATGGGCACCGGCCCCGGGCGCACATCCCGGCCGCGCTGTCAGCGCCCTCCGCGGGCGCTGCTGGCGACCCCCGCGCCCGACTCTCGGCAGGTCCGCGCCGCCCTCCTGCGGCCCCGGGCGACTCGAAGACCCTCTCCAAGGTGACCCGCGCGCGGGGAGCCGGCGGGGCCGGGCACTCACCGAGCGGGCGGTGGGCTGCGGGCAGATCGGCGGGGCACCGGCGGACGCTCGGGCCGAGGCGCGGGCGCGGGAGCAGGGCGCGGAGGGCTGCGCGGAGGGGCCGGCCGGCCGCGTGCTCGCCCGCCGCGCTGCGTGTGGCTGCGCCGCTCACACCTGCCCGCGCGCGGGGAATGGGGCTGAGCGCGGGCGGGATCCGCGCGGGTTTCATCAGCCGCGGGCCCGGCCCCGCCCCTGCGCAGCCCGCCGGGCCGGAGCGCCGGCCGCTCCCGCGCGTCACCGCCGGCCGCCAATGGCAGCGCGGCGCGGCAGCCGGGACGGGCGCGCCGGGGAGGGCGGGGCGGGCACTCTTCGCGCGCGCCCCAGCCCGGGGTTCCCCGCCGCCCGGCGGCACCGCCCAACGCCCGCGCTGCAGGGGGCCGTTCCCCGGCCAATCGGACCCCGCGGGCCGGGCCGCAGCATCCTCTGCTCCCCTGAGGCTCCTCCGCGCGCCGCCCAGGGCGAGTGCCGCAGGCCGGGCCTTGCCGACTCTGACCGGGTGGACCTCAGGAAGCTGACCACGGAGCTCAGAGGCAAGTCTACCGTCTCCAAAAGAAAAGGTTTGGGATGCGCTTCGAGGGGTTTTTAAAAGTTCTTGCAGATCGTCTCTTGTCATTGGAATGTTTTATTGCTGTTTCCTGCCCCTTGCTAAAATCTGACCCTTACGCATTGTCAAGGACCCCAAAGCTTCCATCTACCTGAGTGAGCCACCTGGCTGAGGCATAGGCCCTCCTGGCTGGTGGCTACTGCAGGAGCTCACCCGACCCGACTTGGCAGTATTCACCTCATGCGTTCCCTCTTCCTCTCTCCTTGCTCCAAAAACCAAGCAAGAACCACAACCTATAAAGATCAGATCACTACTGACAAGACACAGGTAATCAGGTCAGGGATTAACACTGCCACCCTCCCCCTACGTGGGAAAACAGAAAACGGTGGCTAGTATCCACAGCCCTAACTGTCTCTGGTCAGTAATAGGGTCTCACTGTTAGCTGCTGGTCTTACTACACCCCCTTGGTATTACACCAACAATCTACAAAATACACTACTACATGACTGGGGGGCGGTTTCTTTGTTTTTGTTTTTGAGAAAGATTCTCCCTAAATTGCACAGGCTGGCCCCAAACTCCTGGACTCAAGTGATTCTCCTGTCTCATCCTCAGGGGTAGCTGGGTCTACAGACACCTACTGCCTACCACCATGGGGGCTCAGAAACAGTTGTAATGAATTCACAGAGTTGGGTTTATATTTGTAAAGCACTGAGTGTTTGAAGTGCAAGTTCTGTTTTAAAAAAGCAATGGTATTCAGGGTCAGTTGCACAGTGGTGAAATGATGCCCCCACATCACATATGGAGCTCTGTGAAATATAGCACGACCTTCTTTGCCTATTAACACGTCTATAAAGGCTGTCCACTTCTCACAGAGGTGGTTGTCATCCAAAGTCCCCCTGCTTTGTCTGTGGCACCAAATGGGAATTGGAACTGTACTTCATTTACTGTGTCATCTTCCACAAGCTTTCTCACTTCTGTTTGGAGCTTATAAACCTTACATTCTCTTAAATAAAAATTACAGGTGGCTATTGCTTTGGACTAAGTTCCTATAATAGGCTCCAACAGACCAGACTTTTAGACCAGGCTAAAAGTTGAAATGGAATGACTCCCACTAGAATTCCATGTGACTAAGCTGGACATCAATGGTTTATTTGATTTTCCAATAAATCAGAATTAAAAGAAACAACCAAATTTCCCAAATGGGTCAGAATCAAATGGTGTGATAATGAAATTCTCTCTGCCTTAATCTTTAGCAGAAGATAACCTGAAGTAACCTAGTGTTAAATAGGCAGTTATTTTTCTATTGTGCTATCTCCCTGTCCCTGACATACAAGAAAAGAAACTTTGACATAGCTAATTCACCTTTTATTTCTTGTTTCTACTTCCTTTGGCCCTTTTCTATGTATAAAGCCAACTTCCCCTCCTTGGCTTATTGGAACACATTCAATTTTAGGGATGAAATGTGGCCCCATTCTACAACTGCAAATAAAATCATTAAGATCTTCAAACTAAATTGTTGTGATTTTGTTTTTTGACAGTTCTGATCAAAATACCATGCCATGGTGTTTGAAATATGATCGTAGGATTTTTTTTTAAAACACTCAATTTTGACATTAAAATAGAACTTGGTAGGCTGTAGAGATAAACTACCTGAGCAACACAGTGAGCCAATGGAGGGTTCATTATACCCAGGAGATTCTTAGCACTGTCCTCTGTTCAACGATCTCACTCCGCAGGTCTGTCCTTCAGAAAGATGATGGGAATCCCTCAGCAGCAAGGCCAATGAGAAAATGACTTCTCAGCAAAATGCAGTCAGTGCTTACGAGGGAAAAGAATTATGCTCATGTTCACCCACACACACACAATAAAATGGGCTGAATATTTTAGCAAAAGCTAAATTTTAGATCAGTGATCATGCCCTAGGTCCAAACCATAAGTGATATGCTATCTTGATTATAATCAAGGAGCCATTGAGCCAAGATTCCCAAGATCAATAAAGAAAGGGGACGCTAGTGTGGTGCTAGAGGACCTCAGGTTAAAGTTGACTGTTCTGGTTCCAGTCCAGCATCATTGACAGCATGAGGCATAGGAAGAACACAAAAGTGACTCAAGCAGATGTGGGTTTAGATTCTGGCTCCACTTCCTGCTAGTTATTAGCCTGGGGAGAGAGTTCTTGTCCACTCTGAACTTCATTCAGTATCTTCATTTTCAAAATAAGCATTTTGAGGGGTCAGGAGTACAGTTCAGCAGCATAGCACCAGCCTAACAAATGCAATGTCCTGAGTTTGATTTCCAGTACCAAAAAAAATTTTTTTACTGCCTGACGGATAGATGCAAACTTCCTGGTAAATATGAAAAATGATATGAACTGGCCATTGTGGTGCAATCCTAGTATTCAGGAGGCTGAGGCAGGAGGATTGCCATGAGTTGGAGGCCAGCATGGACTACAAAGTGAGTTCAAGTTCAGCCTGAACTACATAGCAAGATTCTGACTCAAAAAAATAAAAATAAAATAAAATAAAATTTAAAAATATAGATAGATAGATAGAATAGACAGTCCAGAAATAGACCCACACAAATGAAATCAGATCTTTGAAAAAGGAGCAAAGGCAATTCAATGGAAAGAGGATAGTGTCATCAACACATGGTGCCAGAATAACCACATGCACATGCAAAAAACAAATTTAGGCATAGATCTTATACCATCTTGCACAAAGGATAAGTCAAAATAGACCATAGACCTTAATATAAAATATAAAAGTTTAAAACTCCTACAAGACAACATGGATAAATCTAGGTGATCTTGTGTCTTGGTTACTTTTCTCTCTTTGCTGAGATGAACACCCAACACCCAAATTTTGGGAAGGAAAGATTTATTTAGCTTACAGTTTGTGGAGGTTTCAGTCCATAATCATCTGGCTCCAAAGGCAGGGTGGCATGGCACCAGGGCAACATTTCAAGGCAGTAGCCAGAGCAAAAGGGAGAAAGGAGCCTCTTCTCCTCCTTTATATTGTACATAGGTCACCACCCCCCACCCAGGGTGGGTGTAGCTCACAAAATCTCTATGCCCTCCTCTTGCACAGGATGAGGATATTTACAAAGTAAGGACCCTGGATCCCTTCTGAATTTCTTAGTTAAACTTCTAAACTTCTCAAATTGACACAATGTATCAACCATAACACCTTGAATTGCTGATGACTTGTTTTTAATGCAGTATTGTGTACAAGTACTCTACACCCTCAGCCCTTATGATGACCTTTTAGATATGACAACAAAAACATAAGCCATGAAAGAAATAATTTATTAATTGAACTGTTTTGGTAGTACTGGAAATTGAATGCAGGGACTTTGCGCTGAGCTACATCCCCAATTCTTTTTTAATTTTTTATTTTGAGATAAGGTCTCACTAACTTGCTAAATTTCTCAGGCTGAGCTCAAACTTTTGGCCCTCCTGTCTTAGGCTCCCAAAGTGCTGGGATTCCGGGCATGTGGCAGCACACCTGGCTGATAAATTGAACTCTGTTAAAATTAAGGGTATTATCTGAAAACATACAATCATGAGAATGAAAAGACGAGACACACACTGGGAGAAAATCTTTGCAAACCATTGTCTGATAAAGGACTAGTATCCAATATATACAAAGAATTCTTAAAACTCAACAGTAGCAAATACCTGAGAATACAGGAAAAAAGCAAACTTAGTCTTTCTTCTGTTGTCCCTCAATAACTAACACAGGAGACCTTTACAACCAAATGTGTGGTATTTTCTTTGTCCACACATGAAGCAGTCAGTTCTGCAAGGTGCACCTTTGTGTCCTCTAATCCAGTTGGGTCATGACACTATCTGCATGAAGAAAGGTCCAGATCCTACCAATATATAGGGCTCAGTCCCCACGACTGACTCATCGCCCACACTTGTCTCTCATGCTAACCACAAGTCTAAATAAATCAGCATTTCTACAGTCCTCTTGGTTTCAATTAATTTGCTTGAGCTTCTCACAGAACTCAGGGAAATACTTATTTCTATTGATTTATTGTAAGAACATTATGAAGATAGAAAACAGCCAGATAGAAGGGATGCATAAGATTAGGCATGTGGGAAGAGGTGTGGTGCTTCCATGCCCGCTCTGGACAAGCCACCTTCCAGGACCTCTCACATGTTCACCTGACCAGGAGTTCCTCCTTTTTTGAATGTTTATGAAGCTTCATTACATAGTTGTGATTAATTAGACCACTACTCACTGGTGATTGGCTCAACCTTCAGTCATTCTTCTTGCCCTGGAGGCCAACCGCTTGATCCTCCTTTGGTCTTTCTGGTGACCAGCCCCTCATCCTGAAGTTATCAAGATCTGCCAGCCACAAGTCATCTCTGTGGCATATAAGGGACACTACTTTGAAGATTCCAAGAATTTTAAGCATTGAATGGAATGAAGACTAAATACTTTTTACTATGTCACAAAACCCAATTAACAAATAAGCAAGCAATCTGAATAGACACCTCATTAAAGAAGATATACAGTGGCAAATTAAGTACACAGCAAGTATACTGAGTACTACATGCGACTGGAAAATTGCAAATAAAAACAACAAAATATAACCACACACCTAATGAATGACTAAAATCTGAAACACTGACAACACAAAATGCTGGTGAGACTATCAAGTGACAGGAGTTGCTGTTAGGAATAAAAAGTGGTGAGGATATTCTCGGCATTAATTGCTGGTGCAAATATAAAATATCATGGCCAAGGTACCTTCCAAAAGACACTTTGGCAGTTTCTTACAAAATGGAACATCATCTTACCATGCCATTCAGCAATTACATTCCTTGATGTTCATCCAGGTGAGTTGAAAACTATGTGAACAGAAAAGTCTGCTGTTAGTTTAGATGTGAACTTGTCCTCAAAGGCCTATGTATTAAAGACTTGTCCTCTGCTTGATACTATTGGAAGGTTGTGGAACATTTAAGACATGAGTGCCTAATGGAAGGAAGCTAGATCATTGCGGGTTAACATGAAGGGAATATGGGGATCCTGGACCTTTCCCATCTATTTCCTGACCACCATGTCATGCACTCCCACCATGATGAACTGTGCTGCCACAAGCCCAAAGCAGCAGGACCAAAAGACAGAAACCTCTAAAACTATGAACCAAAATAACATGTTCCTGTATTAGGTTCATGATCTTAAATACTACACTTTGTTATAGTATTGAAAAACTGACTAACACACCTGTATATCAGTGTTCATAGCAGTTTTATTCAGAAGCACCCAAACTGGGAAGTAACCACAATGTTCTTCAATAGGCGAATGGATAATCAAATTGTAGTACATCCATACACTGGAATAGTATTCAGCAATACAAAGAAATGAGCTAGTCAATCATGAAAAATAATAGAGAAGCCGTGCAGACTGCTAAATGAAACAAGCCAATCTAAAAAAGTTGCATGCTTTATGATTTCAACAACATGATATTGTAAGGCAAAATATATAGACAATAAAAATATTCGCTGCTGCCAGGGATTGAGATGGGCAGTGAATTTTACAGGAATTTTAGGCAACAGTTTTGTATGTTGCTGCAATGGATAAATAACATCATGCATTTTTGAATATTCATAGAATATATAAAAGAATAAACCTTAATATAAACTATGAAATTTGGCTAATAACATATCAGTAATGACTTGTCAATTATTATAAATGTAACACATAAATGCAAGATGTTAATAAAAGAGGAATGGTGGAGGCAGCAAGGGAGTATACAGAATCTGGACTTTCTGCTCAATCTTTTGTAAGCCTAAAGTTTCACATTCTCTCTCTCTTCCCCCGTGTGTGTGAGTGTGTGTGTGTGTTTATATAAAGCACCTCTTATGGGTCTAAATGTATAAAGTGCTCTATCAATAGTAATTCCATTGAACAGATTAAGGAAATGGCACTCTCCATTTTCTGCAGTGTTTTAAGTCAATATATTAGATAATGTCAGCTTGTGGGCTTTCAAGTAGAACATATGGGTTCAAATCCTAACTTTGCAACTTCTATGCCAATTTGGCAAATCTCTTTAACTTTCTTCAGGGCTCCGTTCCATTATTTCTAAGACAGAGGTACTAGCCCCTATGGTGAATAAATGACGATATTCACACAAGGCACTTAACACTACTCCTGACACATGGCACATGCACAGTGAACGTCATTATTATGTACAACACTAGACTGATTTGTGGGGCCACAGGAAATCTTAAGGTGGGAACATTTCTTTTTCCACAATAAAGGGGCATTCTTTTTGTCCTCTACAATGAACAGGTGGAAGCTTTTTTCAGTAGTTGGCTTTGCGATGGGGAGGTAGGACACAGCCATCATTGCCCTCTTCAGGGGAACTTTACTGTTGACTGGGTGGCCCCCTTCCACTCTCCTGGAACCAGTACTTTTTCCTATTCTGGGAGATTCTGGTCTTTCTGATCTTCCTACTATTGTGGCATTAAGAGGAATTTCCATTTCACAAAACCCCACGCCTCTAAACCAGAAATTGCATTGATGGTGGGCAGAAACCTTGCCATGTACTGTTAAATATGAGATGAAGAGAAGCCTCTTTTCTGTGGGCAGAGCTGGGCAGTGGTCAGACACGTGCTACCAGCAGCCACCATTCTAGCCCTAAGGAAAACTAATCAGTTAGAGATCAGAGAATGAAGCAGACACACAGAGAAATCAAAGAAGAGGAACCCAGTATCAGTTATCCCAAACTCCCATACTTGTGCTCGCTGAGGTCATCCTTTCTAGAAGTATGAGCCAGTGAGCTGCTCATTTTTGCTAAAGCCACCTCATCTTGGGTTTTTGTCGCTTGTGTCCAAAGGAGTCCTGATTCGTATGGTTTTTCCTATCCTTGGAACTTTCTGTTCTGGCTCAGACAGGAAGAGTTGGAAACACCTTGACAATGGATTGTTCCAGCAGAAGGGACAGTAAGAACCACTTGACAAGGACTCGATTAAAAAGTATGGCCTTAAGCTTAGAGTATGTGACTATTGGTCAGTTAATAGAGAAAAATATTAGATTTCTGCCACAATTTTTAGAAGGTCTTTGAAACGAGCTGCTTGTATGCCTATATCATGATAGTGCTTTCTCTCTACCACCAGAATCATGTGCCTACCTTCAAAGAGAAAGCCTTTCTTACAATGGATGTTGTCATAAGAAAATACAGCTCTATGAAAGTGACAAGAGATGCTCATAAAGGTTTATGTGCATCTATATTTATCACACCAAAAGAAGAAACCTTATAAATGTCCAAAAATAAAGGATTGGTTAAGTACATTAAATACATTCATAAAATAGAATGTAAAACAGCCATTAAAGTTGTGTTTTCAAATAATACTTAATGTTATGGAAAGTACTTAGACTACATTGTGAGGAAATTATTCTATTTTGCTTACAACACACTTCCTACATATATATTTGATTATGTATATATATCCATTTAAAGATATAGACATGTTCTGAGAAATTTGTCCTGGGTGATTTAGTCATTGTGGAAACATTAAATAGTGTACTCACATAAACTAAGAGCTATGACATCACTAGGTGACAAAAATCTTACATCTTATCTGAGATCCATCACTAACCAAAAGGGTATTATATTGCACATGACTACATATACTCATACATAGCCACATTTTATATGTGCTGTATCACACATCTACATGCATATAATCTGTATGAAAATGTTTAAGAATGCTGTCCCTACAGGGAATTTTAGTTGTTATGTATTCTTCCCTCAATTTTCTACATTGAAAATTTACAATAAACTCATTAAATCTTTTTAAAAGTCAGAATTTTAACAAAGAGATAAAAATTTTGTGCCAGCCTTATCTTCCCCACAAAATCTGTACAGCCAAAGAACACCAAGCCTTCAATCTTATTCTGAGCTACTGTGGGATAATAGGTCAACATGTGAACCAGGGAAATGGCACATAATTTAGGCCATGGCATAATATTTATTCCAAAATGTTCTTGTATGTTTCTTAAATTAAAATGTCAGTGAAATAGCATTCATATGTTAAGGAACTCAGCAAAACATGTGGTCTAAGCCTTCACTCTCAATTCCACTATCCCTGTGGTTTATCAGAAAAGAGGTTCAGGCCTGGACCCAGCATCAACAAGATAGTTAATATAGATAACCTGGTAAAGCAAAGCAATCAACTTTGAAAAAATGATGATGCTTTATCTTCCCAATAAGTAATTCAAAATAAACAAAATCTGTTTCCAATTTGAAGGCCAATGATACACGTTTCCTACTGGGTTTTCATCATGTTTGGTTTTTGCGCCCCATGAAGGAGCTTTTAGTTTCTCATATCTTTGTTGTTTTCTTTAACGTACAAATGCTATATCCATTGACATTTAACTTTAAGGAACATGTGAGAAAGTTCTGGAAGATACGGTGTGTTATGGGCTAAAATGTGCTCTCTGCCACCCATCTCTCTCACCCAACAAATTCATATGTTGAAGTCCCAACCCCAGAACCTCAGAATGTTATTGTACTTAGAGATAAGACCTTTAAAAAGATACTAAAATAAATGGGATCTTTAGGTCAGGCTGTAATCCAAACTGGTTAGTGTCCTTTTAGGAAGAGATTAGGGCTGGGGATGTCACTTAGTTGTAGAGCACCTAGCTAGCATTCTGTTGGCTCTAGGTTTAAACCCTGGTACAGAAGAAAAAGAAGGGGATGGGGTGATAGCAGAAGAAACAAGAGAGAAATGGTGGGGAGGGGATCAGAAACACAGGAAAAAACACCCCTTTCATGTGAAGACATAGTGAGAAGACAGCTCTTTGCAAGCCAAAGACCTCAGAAGAAACTAAACCCACAAACTAAACCCATGATCTTCAGCTTCCAGAACTGTGAAACAATAAACATTTGCTGTTTATGACCTGTAGTCTGCGGTGTTTCACTATGGCAGCACGGACAAATTAATATGGTGGAAATCTTTTTTAAAAAGAAGATTGACTGTCAAAGCTGAAAGAGATCCAAGCCAACAATGACCAAAGCAAGTCTGATTTTATAGTCTAGGGGAGCCAGGCAGGGTTAAGGTCACAGGCCCAAGCAGAGGAGAACCACACCTAGGGCTGACAGAACTGGACTTTTTTCACAGCCCAACACTGATATGTCCACTTGCTTATTTATCACTGTGTTGCTCTTCAAGTGTTTGCCTCAGTTGTTCTTCCTGCTCTGGCCCACATGCCCAGTATGTGGAACGTAAGAAGGCCTTGGAGTCTTACCTTCCACATACTGTGTCATCTGGGTCTCTACCATTCTCACTGTCCTCAATGACCTCTCAAGCTCAACTCTCTAGTGGCTCTGACCTGATTAGAACACAACACTATCACAGTCAGGAGACTGTTACTTCTCACTGACTGCAGAGTGGAAAAACAGGGCTTTTGGTATGAGACAAGCATGGGCATAAATCTGAACTCTATCATTAACTGTGTAAAGTTGGTTGTTACTCAGTCTCTCCAAGGCTCCTTAAAGGATGACAAAAATATTTACTCTCGACTGATTTTTGAGGACCAGAGAAGAAATTGTGTAAAATGAGCCCCTTTCTACCCTTCTTATTCTATCCTAGTGCTGTTCCTTTCTCTCCTCTTCTTACTAGATGATAGGAAATGAAAGGGAGGGTAGTAGGACCTAGACCCAGGTATCTGACTCTCCCATTGCCACTTCCACTAAGTACACTTGTGTCTGTCAACCTGGAAGGCCTGCCTATCTGTGGACCTCAGGACTGTATGTAGTAGCACTTTAGGGTTGACCTCATGGTTGTCTTTTGTGGGGTTCGGCTAATTTCTGCAGGTATTTGACTTGACAGGCGTCATCCCCTTCTTTGGATTTCAGAAAGGTGTACCTGTTAGCCTGTGCCTAGCTACAGGGGTCCTTTTGTCCTGACAGTTCTCATTACAGATAAGGCTTGGTGGCCATACAAAGACAAACAAAGCATACAAGATTTCTACTCTTTTCAACATCCCAGAAGCTTCTAGTTGGTGAAGCAAATGCATAATCTTTATGCAAAGACTTTTTGGGCTTCTATACAGTTTGTCCGTAGCCTACACATCCCATTCCTGCTTTGTGTGGTTTTAAGCTCACACCTTGGAATTGGGTCTCATATTTACATCTAACACTGACCCCCCCCAGGATAGATTATAGACGCAGCAAAAACAATGCTGTGGCTGAGAATACAAGAAGATAAAGAGCTGTTTGTGTGACTTCCAGCAAGTTATTGACCATTTTGGGCCTTAGTTTCCTCATCATAAAAAATGGGGCATCTAATGAGCTGCTTTAAGAATTAAGATAAAGCCTGAACACTCCCCAAGCAGTGCCTGGAACATAATGAGTCCATAGCAACTATCCATTATTATTTTTGACACCATTACTAGTTTTCACCTAATGTGCACTTTGCCGATACAAAAAAAATACCAGCATAATACCTTCATCAGTGCCTAATTATTTATTCTTTGACTATTGGGGTTTAGTATGGAAAAACAGGTACTAGGGTGGGAATGGTATTTATAATTGGCTTTTCAGTGTGGATGGGACACATCGTGAAGGGCACATCCCCCAAATATGAATACCCCCAAAAGAATCATGTGTTGAGGGTTTGGTCTCCAGTGCAGGAACGCTCAGAGGTGAGTCCTGGAGGTGTGTTGGGTCATGAGGGCGCTATACTCATCAAAATGATGAGCTGATAATCACTGTTAGAGATGAGTGGGCTGTCAGGAGATGGAGTCCAGGTGGTCTAGAAGTAGGTCTCTGTCTACAGTGCCTTCCTCTCTCTGGCTCTTTTCCTGCTCTCTCTGCTTGGCTGCCATGAGATATGAGCAGCTTTTCTCATCCTTGGAATCAGCCAACCATTGTCTAAAACCTCCCAAACCAAAATGAGCCAAAACAAATCTTTCCTCCTCTAAGTTGTGTATCAACTGTTTTGTCCCAGTAACAGAAAGGTGACTAGCACATACCCCAAAGCTGGCGAGCTGATAGAATCTTGCTATTAAGACTGCATCTGTGAACAGTTTATTATGATTCATAGCATGGACTGCTATTGCTTAGATCGTATCAAGTAGAGCAGGATTTTTCAGGTTCACTATTAACATTTTGGGCCAGAGAATACATTCTTTTAGGTGATTTTCCTGTTCATTGCAGATCATTAGCAGGATCCCTAACCCAATTCACAGATGCCAGTTGCACCTTCCTGCAACTAAACATGTCTCCAAACATTGCCAATGTTCAAGTAAAATCCCCCCCCCCCATTGAAAGCCCCTGGTCTTCAGGAATATCTGGCTGTTTTTCAGTGAGTGGCAGATATTGTCACCTGGGTAAAGAGAATTCGTGATCCCAACAGATGAGGTTGAGAGTCAGCACCAATTCAGTGGAACTATTGTTTATAGCCCAGCATTTTGTTAAATATGTTTTACAATTCTTACATCGTGGAGAGCCTTTCCTTGAGGTCTCTTCAAAGAAGTAAAGATAAAAGGTTAACTGACATGGCAAAGTCAAAGTTTATTCTATAAAGAGCTGTATGGCAGTCAGATGATAGTTACTCTGCCTCTAAGGTATCCACCAAGCCTCCGGTGTTGCCTTGAAGGCATCCAGCAGTGCCTGCAGCACTCTCAGTGGTATTTCTACCCTAGTTATCTTGTCCCCACCTTTCCCAATCAGAGCACAGAAAGACATTTCAGAGAACCAGACCCAAATGATCACCTTCAGCTACTTCAGCCAGTTCTAGGCTTTTGGGAAGCAAGTTTTAAGAGACACTTCCCCACTTAATGTCCCTATAAATAGATATATATCACTTATAATGCTGTGTCTCTGTGCTCTGAGCCAGTGCATGCATACCATGGTTTCGCTACAGAACAGTCTCAGACTTGGGGTCCCAGAATGCTTGCAGTGGAGATGATAGCATGTTATTAACATGAAAGACATCTACAAGTGCAGCCTCTGATATTTGATATCTGTCCAGAAGAGTTCTCCAATAGGGAAACAAACAAATCAAAGCAAAAAGCTACTCAGTGGAGTACCAATAAATTCAAGACCAAGGGAAAGATTATTAATAAATTAGGTTGACTGATCTCTTTAAGATTATCCCACTTGTCAAACAAACTTGTAAAACTGCAACCAACAAAAAATACAGTTGCTCCAATGCTGTTAAAACTGTTGAAGGAATAGGCCACACAAGATGAACTTTCTCCAAACACCAATTTTAATCAAGGTATGTCTTTTGGTCAGAGCCCTGGGCCACATTTCTGGAAAGAGGTCAAGAATTAGACGCAGCTTATCATCCAGAGTGTTGGTCGAGCTGACAACAGATATCAGACTTTGAAAACTGTACTCTAAAAGTACAATCAAGGCAGTGGGAAAAAGGGGTGCTGGAGTGCCTGACTTGCTCATGTCTACTAATGCTTTTCCACTTGGTGCTCCTTTTCCTCTCAGAGTTCAGGCTGCAATCAGTTCTTCCAAGACGCTTCTGGGTCTTTACACGTGTGATTCCGCACCTGGAGCATTTCCCATTCCACTTAGCTTATGTAACACCCTATTCATTTACTACCGGTGAGGTTTGTAAGATATTAATCTCTCTGTGCTTCAACTTTATTTTTTTTCAGAAGTGGGAAATATACTGGTTCCTACATCAGAGGTGGTGGTGAAGACTTAATGAGGTAATGCATGTGCAGTGCTTAACACAATGCCATTGTTATGGTTTATACATTGTGTCAACTTGAGAAGTCTAGATGCTTAACTAAGTAACTCAGCAGCTCTACATCCTGGGGTGTAGAGAACAAGCAGTTACCTTTCCAGGATAGTGTTCACTGTGTCAATTTGAGAAGGTCAGAAGTTTAAGTGATTCAGCATGGGGCCAGGGTCCCTAGTTTGTAACATCCTTAGCCTGTGCAAGAGGAGGGCAGGCAGAGGGTGTGAGTGCTACATCCACCCCAGGGGAGTAGCCTGCTACAATAAAAGACAAAGGAGGAGGGACTGGGGGCTGCTTCTTCTGAAGAGCTCCAGTCTTCGCCTTCAGCTTGGACGTCGTCTCCTGGCTTCTGGCACAGACTGTTCAGCTTCTGCCTGGGACTCTTCAGACTTCGTCGTAGATTCTTCAGTGTTCCGTCGTACACCCATCGGCCTTCTGATATGGACTTGCACGGGATGCTGCAGTAAGCTCCAGGCCTTGGGCTGGATCCTTCAACCTCTAGCACACAGACACCCTCTGCAGGCTCCCTCATTTGACTTTGTGGCTGACCATTGTAAACCAATCTTGTAATTTCTTATACAGTTGTCTATCATGTATTATATCTGTTTCTCTAGTAAACCTTGACTGATACAGCCTGGCACACAGAAAAGATTCAATAAATAGTAACTATGGTTATAAAAATTATTACTTATCTTTCTCATGTCAGCTTCCAAAAGTGAACACTCCTGAAGCCATGTAGGGGTGCTTTTCCCTGCTATGTGTTCCCAGTGCACATGGTGTGAGGTATGCATATTGTCCTTAAGGACTGCCTCCCAAATCTTTAAGAACACACTTTCTGAATTTTCAGGAGACTCAAGATGTTCCCATAAACCAAACCAGCTATAATTAAGAACCCAAATCTCTGGGCAGAATTGTTAATCCAGGGGTAGGCAAGGACAGAGAAGAGTCCATCTGAATAACTGAAAAGATTGCCATGAAGGCTGAGAAAGAGAGTTTCCCTTTCTGTGAGACTTCATGTACTAAGAATGAAGCATTTCTGGAGTTATCTGGGTCCATCTTTGCTGGCAGGAAAGATTGCCCAAGAATAAAGCTGATGTAGAAGAAAGCAGAAATCAGAAAAAGATGGGGTAGGGGTTGTTACGTAGCTGGCATCCTGGATCCAGTCGAAACTGAAGGTATCTGTACTGAGGGCAATTAGACAGTAAACAGACATCTTAGTGTTTAAATGAAAATATTTACTACAGGAAAAACACATTGCCATTAATTCCCCTTAAAATACTCCCCTCACTTTGAACACATATATCCCATTGTTCTTTCCACTTTCTGAAGCAGTTCTGGATGTGCTCTTTCCTGAATGTCTTTATAGGTCATAAAAAAAAAAATATGGTGAATGTTGTCGGCGAGTGTCATCTGATAGAAAGGCAGGCTCATAAAAAAAAAATTACAGTGTTTCCTTATCTACTTTATTTACCAGATCTGACACCATGCAATTTCTGGCTCTTCCCCAAAGTCAAAACGACTATGAGAGGCAAACATTTTGAATTGATTCAAGGCATCAAGGCAGCCACAATGGCAAAACTAAAAACGCTCATGAAAAAGGACTTCTAAAACTGCTTCAGAATGTGACAAAAATGACAGAATAAGTGTGCTTTAAGTAAAGGGAGAGTATTTTGAGGAGACCTGATGGCAACATGTCTTTTATGGTAATAAGTTTTTTTAAAAAATTTTGTAAACATTTGCCATATTTTTTATCACAACTTATTTTTGGTTTATCTCAGTTTCACTAAGAGTCTTGATGTATATATGATCACACTGCCACATTTGTAATACATATCACATTGATCATTGATCTGTCTTTCAGAATTAGGATGTAAATTTCATAAAGGCAAGGACCCTGTCTTATCAGTCCACCATTGTGTGCTAAGCAGAGTAGCTGCCCAGAATAGGCACTCAAACATTTGTTGAATGAATACCCTAAGGGGATTCCAAATGAAAATCCAGACACTACATAAAGTGATGATGGCAAAATAAGGCCCCACTCTCTTCTTTTGACTCTTACCCAACCGAAAATGGTAAAAATCTCATGACCCCCAAGAAGACAGGTCCTATTTCATTGTCTCTTATTTCTTTCATTTCTAGGAGAAGTGGATACTATGTGATCATTGTAGTGTCCAGGACCAGTACAAGGCTCTATCTCTGAGAAGGAAAATTTGAGTACATTAGAGAAAGTACTCAAATGTATATCAGATTTATCAGTTACCATACAATAAACTATCAACTTTTGAGAATTTTCAAAGTTCTTTTACTTTTGTGTGCATATTAACAATTTCTCTAAAACAGTCAGAGATGTTGGGTATATGATTGAGGAAGATATGATTTGTCCTGATCTTTTTATTTTTATTTTCATTCTCTTATTTCTCTCTGTCTCTCTTTCTTTTCTTTCATTTCCTTTCTTTCTTTCTCTTTCTTTCTTCTCTCTTCTCTTTTCTTCTCTCCTTCTTCCTCTTCTTCTCCTTCTTTCTCCTCTTCCTCCTCCTCCTTCTCCTCTTCCTCCTCCTCCTTCTCCTCTTCCTCCTCCTCCTCCTTCTTCTTCTTCCCCTATCTCTCTCTCTCACTTACATTTTTGGTAGTGCTGAGAATGAAACCCAGGGGCTTTCACATGTTGAGCATGTGCTTTACCACTGAGCTGTACACCCAACTCCTCTGATTTTTCTTTGAGATTTGTTTTTCCCAAGGTCACAGTGCTGTTTTTTAAAGTTTGTTACATTTAATTTTGTAGTGCGGGGGACCAAACCCAGGGTCGCATCCATGCTAATCCAATGACCTACTGGGCAACATCCCCAGGCCCCTAATCCCATAGTTTTTAATAGTTAGAACCAAAAACAAATAACCACTCCTCTGTGCTAGGAATCACTCAGCTGCATCCACAAGATTCATATATGGTGTAGCACCATTTAAAAAATTTAGAAATATCCATACATGTAACTAGAAATTTGAAGACTTGAGCCAGATGGACATGTGGCTGCCACATGTCGTTAAAATCCATCTCATCTTTCTTCATCTTGCAGTTTTACTAATGACTTTTGTCTGTTAAATCTCTCCATTAACAGAAAAAAATTATCTTTACAGATTGTGGCACAGAATAAGGCCCATTCAGGACCCATTTCAACTGATTCCACACAACGGTATTCTCTTCTTGTTGGACCTGGTTTACACATCTACCTCTGTGAGCCACAGGGGTGATGAGTGGAGGAGTATTGGCAGCTCCACCAGAACTGCAGAGATAGAAGCAGCCCTCAGAGGACAGGAATGTGAACAGACATGTAAGAACCAGCTGTCCACCACACATCCTCACTCCCCAGATTGCTCAAACATCTGGCAACCCATTCCCAGAGGACTCTGGGGCATCTCTACCACAACTCCCATCCACTCCAGTGGTCTGTTCAGCTATGCCTATTCTAGGCTCCCATGCTGCTCCACAAGAACACATATCTGCCATCTTGTGCTCTCACTTTCTGAGAGACTTGTCAGGCTTTGTCCTCTCTTCTTGATATGTTCTTTCTTCAGAGAGATTTGATTTGTCTATATCTATTCCCATCTAAGAAAGCGTGAGTTTTTTTTCAAAGTCAACACATAAAACATCAATGTAACTATTGCCTATGGGTAGAATTTTAAAGCTTGAAGGGTAAAACCCTTGATAGAATATACAGTAAACTAAGTGTGTTTACACTGGTGCCTGATCTTCTGTCTGTACCAAAAAAATTTTCACGTACATAGGACACATTGCCAATCAAAAGGAACAATCTATGCAAATAGATGTTAGCAGATACCAGTGGCAAGGCACTGTTTCAACCTTTTCTTGGAGTTGTTCAGTCCTAACAAGCATGCATGCTCATGTTGGGTCAGATTCCCATCTTCTCCCCTTAACCTCATCCTTTTTTCCGGTCTTCTCACACAATACCATCACTACCTCATTATCTGTACATCTTTCCTCTTGGCAGACCTCATTCACTCCCCTGCATTTCCACCACTGCCTTCTATCTGCCCGTTATGAATAATCAATTAGGGAACAACTCAGGAACCCCCTCCACTGACAGGGACACATATTCCCTGCCTCACAATGAGCCAGCACCTCCCTGAATGACAATAGCATTCTAAGTAGTCTAAAGGAATAGAAGAGGTAATTTGGAAACCTTGTTTATCTCTTGCAGTTATGACACTGATGGTTTTCTGCCATTAAAACTTGCACATAGATAAAGAACCAAGATCTAAGCAAATACTTACTAGATTAAACCCATGACAACTGAGTAGAGAAAACTTCAAGGCATCAATTCTGACATTATATTTGGGCTACCTTTTGGTTCTGCTGTAACAGAGCATATATTACAGATTGCTAATTTTGCATAGTCTCTGTGTGCAGTAAACATTTCATAGTAAAAACTAACGAACTAGTTCTTGTGCCTCCAGGTCAAGAAAGAAGCTATTGATCAATTCCAGCTGGCACAGCTTTGTCCACTGGTCTCTGCCAGTCCTTCAAACCTGGGGCTCATCCTGGGAGCTTTTCTTGTGCTTCCTTCTTTGAAATCCGACAAAAGAATATATGCATTCTGGTAGATTTTGCCTTTTGGTGGGTAATGTGACAAATGAGTCTTTTAGGGAGTTATTTCAGGGTAATTGATTATATATGCATTTTGACTGATTCTTTCTGTAGAAATATTTTCTATAAAATAATCCCCACCATTTGCTTATACTTTCCAAATCCTTTATAAGTACCATTCCACTTAACTATCGAGGCAATTCCACAAGTTTAAGATTGTAACTTACTTCTCTCGCAGGAGAGAAAACTGAAATTCTGAATGCTTAAATAATTTTCCCAAAGAGCCTTATCGCCTAGGGGAGGCATACTGCAGTGCAGGCCCCTTGGGACAGTATGCTGCTGGAAGATAAACACTGCTCTGTCTGAAAATCACACACTCAGCAGAAAAGATCTCCTGAGAAATAGTGCAGAAAATGGCAAAACTTTCTGCAGATATAATGCACAACTTTTCCAAAGTTGATGAAAAAGTCTACTTATAGATTGAGAAGTTCAGCAAACCAGAAGCATGGCAAATAGAAAGAAAAGCACACCTGCCACATCATAGGCAAACTACAAAAAACCAAAGAGAAATTTTTACAAGCAGCCAGAGAGGTAGGGGATGGAGGTAGGAGGTAGTGGATGAGTCATCTCAGACAGTGAGAAACAATGGAGGCCAGACTTACATATATCATCTGCAATGATGTATATCTATTAGTTTGTTTGTTCTTTTTTTTTGTTTATTGGGTGATACAGATTGAACCCAGGGCCTTGTACATACTGAATACATGCTCTACCCTGAGCTACACTTTCAACTTCAGGATGATATTTTTAAAGGTGGGAGAGAACAACACTTCTTTACCCGAAACTTTATGTCTGCCAAAAAAATATTCTAAGGGTGAAATAAACATATTTTCCAATAAATGATAACTGAGAGAATTTGTTGTCAGTAGGTTTGCCCTATAATAATTGCTAAAATATGCTCCTCAGGCTGCAGGAAAATTGTATCATGGAAACTTGGATCAGCAGGAAGTAAAGAAGAGCATTATATTAGAGTCTTGCCAGGTTACTTGACTTATTTCTGACACATATAGAAAACATTTTGAGGGCTGCATAGGGCAGTCTGGAGATAGAAGTAGAAACAATAGTATTTTAAAGTAATGAAGTGATAACCTATGTTAAAGAACAAAGAGATTGTTTTCCTATTTTTATATTATTGTAAGTTTTTCCATAGGTGGCTGTAAGGTTTTTAATTTTGAATTAGTTTTCTGTCTCTGTAAAAAATATATGAGATAAATCAACTTAAAAGGAAGAAAGGTTTATTCTGGATGGTAGTTTCAGAGTTGTCAGTCCATGGTCGCTTGGTCCCATTGTTTTGGGCCTGTGGTGGCACAATACATCAAGACTGAAAGGCGTGGCGGAGAAGGCTTGTTTACCTCATAGTGTCCAGAAAGCAAAGAGAGACCAGATGGGGAGGATTAAAAACAACAGAGTAAAGACCCAGAGCAAAATATGGCTTCTCTGGGACCTGGAATCAACATACTTGGAAAACAACAACCTAAGAAGGAAAGTAGGAGTAGATTTATAGGAATCTGGAGCAAGCTGACAGGAAATTAGAAACTACAACGAAACTAGAGAAATGGAGCACAGTAAGAGGCAAAGAGTGAAGCAGGCTGCTGGGTGTGGTGGTGCACGCCTGGAATCCAGCACTTAGGAGAATAAGGCAGGAGGTTTGCAGTGAGTTCCAGGCCAACCTGGGCTATAGAGTGACTTCAAGGCCAGCCTGAACTGCATAGTGAAACCCTGTCTCAAAAGGATAAAAAAAAATAGGAAAAAGTAAAAGAAGCCTGGTGTAGTGTTGCATGCCTATAATCCCAGCACTCCAGAGGCTGAGGCAGGAGGATCATTGCAAGTTAGACACCAGCCCAGGCAACA
>RJWT010003279.1:0-28164 GCA_004365215.1 Cuniculus paca | reverse complement strand
CTGCACAGGACAAAGGGCGGCGTGGCAGCTAAGGCTTAATGAAGACGTTGCATCTGCAGTGAAGGCCCGCGGTCCAAGAATACCAAGTGAATATCACTAATGGGTAGTTCAGACACCAGTGGCGCTGCCTCTTTTGTACTGAAGCCTCTGCTTCACAGTCACCCATTTGGGGAGCTTCCCAGTGTCCAGCTGAGAGAGAATCAATGCACGATTTACACATGCATATTGGAATCAATTGGCTATTACCATTTTGCGGCGAATTAGAGAGAAGAATTAACCCATGGCCCTGAGATGCACTGGTCTCACCCCGTTGCAGCACGTGAGGCAGCTGGGTGGCACAGCTGTGTGGGGACCTACCGAAGTGCAGGAAGAGGGTGTCCTGGGGACAGCACCTGCAGGACAGCACAGCATGTGTCCAGAGGCCAAAATCGGGGCCTATTTTAAGAAACTGATTTTCCCATCTCCCACAGGCTTCACTCAGTTGGAGGCCCTAATTCCCAGTAAAGGATGCTTCTGCGAGAGCGCACCATGTGTCCCCCAGAACTCGAACCTGTGGTCATCACCTGGTCCCGGAGTGCCCTGGACTGCAGAGCAGCAAGTGAAAACCCAGGTCCCTTCCTTCGGGCTGATGGGGTCTGAAGTGAGCAGGTGCTACTGCTCAGTGGAGCAGAGCAGAGGCCTGGAGTGAGGCCTGGCACCTGCGCACGGCCTGACGCCCAGGAGCTGCCTCCCCAGGGGTGACAGGGCCTGGGAGCTGCAGTCATCATGACCAGGAAACTGCAGGGCAATGGATTCCCTGCCAGCCTCCTTTCAGGAAAGAAGCAAGAGCATCTTACTGTCACAAAGATTGGGGCTCCAAGCTGCACTCTTGAGTGGTGTAGGCTGCGCTGTGTGCACCAGGAAAGCTGTATGCCAGCCCATCTAGGCTCGTCCCCCTGCCGTCCCCCTGCGGTCCCCGAGAACTGCCCCACACTCTGGGCCAGTTCATGTGCAGCCTGGCAGCGCCCAACGCCACTCATCTTCAGCCCAAGCGAGCTCACCAGGCCTCTGTTCGGCAGGGCCCGTGTGCAGGGCCAGAGCCCCGGCACGACACCCTTCAGGGCTTACTTTACGGCAGATGGACACCGCGCACAGCTTGGCCGTGCTTCTCCCTCAGGATAAATGTCTCCTCCGCGCTCCCTGCCTCGTTCCCCTCCAGCTCCCTCTGCCAGAGCCCACCCCAGACCTGGGCTTCCGCCTGCCCGTGCTGTGCTGAGTGACCCAGGCCTGGACAGCGCCAGCTCTCCCCGCCTCTGCCCCGCCCTGAGTCACTGCGGTTCCACTCGCATTTCTTCCTGGAACTCATCCCGCCTGAGTCACGCATTCCCCTGATGATAGCAGAGAGCCGGACACAAGGGTCCTGCACGCCCTGGCCTTTTCAGGGGTTGAGCACTTCTTCCCATGTCACCAGCATCCCATAATAGGTACCGACTGCACTGATAAACCCTCCACGCACGAAGGCACGAGGGCAAAGAGCAGCACTAAACTCACCGCTTCCCTGCCACACACGGCAGTCTCAGGTGCTCTGCACCAAGGGTAGCTCTACCAGTCTGCCCCTGCTTTGTGACCCGGTTCCTTCTACATGCGCTGCCTCCCCGCGGCGAGCCCTTAATTACAGGCGTCTCCGCTGAAGCTCGCCAGGGCCAGAAGAGCTGTGGTGCTCAGGGACTCGTCAGAAAGTTTGGAAATTCCCCAGCACCAGATAAACAGTGAGGGGAAAGGAGGTGGTACTGTGTTAAGCACTTTCGTTTTAATGAAATGAAATATTAAGCAACTTGCCTCTAACTGATCAATGATTAATAAATTTCCCTTTTCCAGGTGGTTTTAATAATGTAACTGAAATCTCTACTCACACTTCTAACAGAAGTTATTTCCCGGTAGAAGACAGGTGATAGTTATTTAGCAATCCAGATGCCTCCTAACATAACCACATGGTCAAATCCCCAAAGCGGTCCAAACTCAGAATTTCCAAAAGATTTCCAGAAAAACATAGTGCCAGTCCCCAGAAAGAGCCCTGCAAGGGCCTTGCGGAGGACACTGTGCTGGCCATCAGTGCCAGGATGAGCCCTGAACCCCAGAGGCCATGGTGGAGGGCAACCTGCTTCCCGGACCTGCGCAGCCCTGGCCTCTGTAACCCGCCCTGGCCCCTCGCTGCCCAGGGAGCCGACTGCCTGGAACCCCGGTGCTGAGCCCCACCCCTCACCCCCGGAGTCCTAGGCTACCGTAAGACGGAGCATTTACGGTACAGAGAAGAGAAAGATCCCCGATGAAAGAATGACGGAACTGTAGCAACAGAAAAGTTTCTTTCATCTTGTGGACTGCAGAAGGTGGAGCCTAGGCGCTGTTCGTAACCCTGTTTCCCAGACCAGGAAACTGGGCTCAGAAAGGCGGAGCCATGAGCCCAGGTCAGGGTGAGCAAGCGGCAGAGGCAGGATGTAAAGAATTCGGGTTCTGCTCCAAGTCTGACGCAGTCCCAGAACTGGGTCCAGATGAGGCGCCCGACACCCCTGAATCTTAGCTTCTTTGTAGAAAACGACAGAACAAAGTGAGAGGCCAGTGAAGGTTAAATATGATCTCGATCTTCCAAACTCCTAAGTGCTTTCGAGTCCAAGCTCCCCTTGCGCGCAGGACGTGACTCTACCGGGGCGGGGGGACCCCTTCCGTGGAGACCTGTGAGCTGCTAGGCGCCTCGCAGCAAGCCCGGCTCGGAGCTCCAGGACTGCGGCCGCTCTGACGCCCAGTGTCCTTGTCAGTGACACAGCGTGAAAATAGCACCTAGCCTGCCTCCTGGTTCACTTCCAGGTGAAATCACGCTAGATACAGAGCTTAGGACCAAGTCTCACAGACCACGCACATCCTTCCTTACAAATAACACAGACCAGTACTTTCAGACTTGCGTGTAAAGCAAAGGCACTGCGAAGGCGCTCCAGAGAACTACGGAACCTGAAAACCTGACCGAGTCTCCACATCCGAGCCACCGGCGACCCAGCTCACCTCCTGACCTGTCACGCGACTCCATGCGCGAAGCCACCAGGCCCTGCGGGCTCCGAACCTTCCCAGCCCGCTCTGGTCCTCACGCGTTCGGCACGGCCTGAGCCCGAAGGCAGAGGCAGCCTCTCCCAGCGCCCAGGAAACCCCGGCGTTCTGCGCTCCTCGCTGTCTGTCGGCACCGTTCTCCTTCCAGGGAGGATCCGGAATAGTGATTAATTACATGCCGCGCTGCGGTCACTCTGCAAAATCAGTTCAAGGGCCGTCGATCTGCACAGGACTGTTGGGTTCCGTGGTCATCGTGGACTCCGATGGATTTCCGCTTTCGGATCTGTTGCCCGGCGTAGCCCGAGTGTTCAAGCTGACCGCGTACTCTAGGCGGGCGGTGTGTGCTTCAGTCATCATGAGTGTGTTCCTCTCAAGAGGAAAGGCAGGGCCCTGGCTGGCCAAGAAATCCTATGCGTTTCCCCTAACGCCCAACTAGCAATACCTTCGCTCATGGCCACACAGGGAAGAAGCGAAGGAGGCTGAGAGTCTGGCCTTTATTTTACCCCATATAAAAAGCAGAGCTGTGTTAAGGGCAGAATGGATAATCCGGGAGGTAATAAGCAGCCAGGCTACATCACGTCTCGATGAGCTCGCCATGGGGCTCAAAATTTCCTTACCTGGCTCTTACTTTCAAGATTCCAAGGGCTGTCAGGACAGGAGCCTCGTTTGCTTAGCTTTGTGTTGGTACACCCTAGCTCAGTGCCTTGGCGACTGAGAAATTCGGTTTGCTGAAGGAGTGATTGAAAGAATGAATAAATAATTTAATCAACAAACAAACAGATGCTCAAAATGAAAAGAGATACATCTTGCAAGTGTACTTCAGTACCCTCCTTCTGTTGGAATATTTTTCAATTATTAAATCTAATATGTATTACCACATAAAATTTAACAAATTGCTTAACGGGAGGTTTGAGATTATTCTGACATTTCCAAAAAGAGATATTTTTTCTTTGTAAACACTACAGGGCTATAAATTTTCATTAGTTAAGTTTGCCTATTCCCTAATGGGAATGTGGCTTATTTTTCTTTTCAAAGGTTAATTGTGTTTTTCAAATGTCTAGTCTTTTCCTAACTCACATAGGATACAGTATTTAAACATAGCAACCTCATTCCTTTTACTCTTTTGTTAGCATTTGTTCTAATTTTGTTACTAAAGAGATTTTAACATAAGATTCCAAAAAGCTAATGCGGCTGCTTTCAAATAATATTGATACAAATCTCTTTTGAAATTCTGAAGCTCTCTCAAGAGTCACTGCACTGTTTCTTTTCTAACATAAACAGGTGCATTTAATAGAAACTGGAGCACATAAATGCAGTGTGAAGGCAATGCATGGGTTCCCATAAATGTTTTGATTTAAGAAAATGCAGCACTGAATTTCAAATATATTTTGATTTGAAATTAATAACTGATCTAGATCCCAGGGCTTTTGTCATCTGTGCATACTTAATTAGAAATGCACTTGGAAATGTAACAAATTCCATGCATCATTAAGCACTTTAAATAATTAATAGTTGATTATTCTCTCTTTCAAGATAGACTCATTTATAATTCTACTTCAATGATGAGATTGACCTTTAGGTTAAAATCAACTTGCATTTCTGTTTGGAAAATAGCTCTTTACTTGGAGTACATAACTATTGATACCATCAACTTTATGCTAGGTAAACTGTGAAAGACTTGGCCAGTGTTCCATGCATATTAACTGAAGAAATCAATAATCATTGTAACGATGTAATGTTAAAAATGTTAAAATTGTTTCTCTTCACTCTCTGAACCCTGAGACCTTTGTGAACCCCTGATTATAAATTAATCAAAAACAGGTCCCATAGAAAGTGGCCTTTCTCTGAGCAGGATTATATAGCAACAGTCACCATAAAGCCAGGCTCATAAGAGGACCAAACCCACCTGCCACCCAGAAAAAAGAGGCCAACCTTGCCATCACGCTTCCTCGCATTCACAGCGGAGCAGAACTTAGTGGGCACCAAGGCTGGACTTTCACTGACAGGACTGGGAGTCATCAAATGGTGAATAGACTTTTTCAGAATAGAAACATGTTTTCCAACTCCGTATCCAGCCCAAAATGAGTCTTCAATACAATGCCATCCAAGCCCTTTTGACCTACTGCGTGCAGGCCATGAAGAGAACAAGAATGTAGGTAACTTTTAGAAAGAAATCATAATGTCACAGTGCAGATGTAGCCACGTAGGCTTTTACGAAGTTTGAAACACAAATCTCACTCTCTCCACATGAGTGCATTGGACAAAGCTCTCCTCAAAGCCAAAACTAAACTCAGGTTTAGGCTCTTTCAAGTCAAAAGGTTAAAACCTAATCCCCAGTCCAACGGTGCTTCCATGCTTATCAGCTAAATTAATATGCTGCTCATGAGTCTGACCTCTGCTGTTTGCTGAACTTGCTCTTCACCGTGTAACTAAACCCAGAGGTATCTTCTGGATCATGGTAAGTATTTATTCAGGTCATGGAAAGTAGAAGTCCCTGCAACTCATGAAGAAAATGGACCTGAAACTGATATTCTGGTGTTCAGAAAGGCTTCCCACAAGTAAAAAGTGAGAATAATTGGCTTTCAAAATTTAACAATCATACTTCTTTAATAAGTTCAATCAGCCCTGGAGGTAAACATCATCATTTGCAATTTCCAGTTGAGGACGGGGTGGCTTCAAAGTGTTTTAGCTTACTAATTATAATATCTAGCTGAGAAAATGCCTAGAATCCTGTACATCTAAAGGATTTTGGAATAATGGGTGCACAAATGTTTTAAATGGGGCTTAGGAATAGAGACAAAGTGACTCATATTATTTTTCTTAGAGAAAGCGGATGGTGAGCTAGGGGGTGCAAATATAAAAAATGAAATGCAGATTTGAGCCTTCCTCTCTCAGGAACATTGGGGTGCACAGTTCCATCCAGGAGCTAGGAGTGCTTGCACACACATCCCTAATAATCCTACAGCAGCCTTCGACAGGCACAATGTGAGACAGCATTCTAATAGTGCAGAGGTTCAGTTTGTTGAATATAAATCTTTAAGGTGGTTAGCTGAAAGGCTAATAGAAATGGAGAGTATGCTCTGAACTTCATTCCCCACCTGGCTCTGCTGGACCAGCACATGAGAGGCAAGGTAGGCTCGGCCCCATCCTGGGGAAAACATATCGAACTCAGTGCACTGGAACAGTCTTCGGGGAGGTATTGACTTTTATGGGTGTAATTATTTTATGAATGATCACAAGGTTTTGTGCCTGCAAGTGATATTTCACAGTGATTTAGGGCCTCACCGCATTAACATTTTCTCAGGCCCTTCAATCACCAGAAAGTCCAGGGCAGGGCAAGCACGCACCATATCCATGGAGCTGAGCAGTCATGACATGCACCCATCAGATGCCAATGCTAAGTGAGCAGAGAAGCACACACTGTGTGGGCCCTGGCTCCTTGTTACCCCACTCCGACTTTGTCAGCAAGAAAGGAAATCAGGGACAGAAGGAAGCTTCGTCCTGGCTGAGACCAGGGAAGGGGAAAGACTGAGCATCAAGGTATCTCCATGACAGTGGCACCAAGCCATCCACTTCGGTGCACCCTTCCCTTGCTGGGAACCTGAGAGGAAATCCAGTTAAAGCCTTTCATTTGAAGGAGTAGTGATCAGCTAACAACAGACATGGAAGTGACTGTCTTGCACTGATCCATTCATTCTCCAGTCTTCACCATTTGGTCATGGTCACCTGGACATCAGGTACTGCTGCAGCACTCAGGGTGGGTGGCACTGGCATCTTCACCCCCATGAGGTTTAACTTCACATTAAAGGTGCATCCTCCAGTGTCAAAGGCAATGCACTTCCCCTTGGAACCATGAAGAGGCAGGGAGCAGAAGCAAATGCGCCTCAAACTGCGTGAAAGACCACGCCAAATGGAAAGCCAGATTTTCATTCAGAAAACCCAAGATGCAGTTCCTTCTGCTGGTCCATGCATGACTTTCTTTATTAGTTTCCTCCAGTCCCCCACCAGTGTTTAGATCACAGAGCTGGAATTAGAATCTCCAGCCTCCTGAGCTAAATGCAGAAAGAAGGTCCCCATGGTTCCCATGTAAATGAAGCTAGGGTCCAAGAAGAATCCATCTACATGTGAGTAGGACAAAGAAATCAACCACCACTAAAGAAAGAAAGAAATGCCTTTTCTGAGAATTATTAAATGGGAAAGTATTACATTTGAGAGCCTATGAAAAACTGAGTCAAAAAAGGGAGTGAATATCATCATTATCATTTAGCTAAAGCCACTGGACAAAGCTGGAGGGGACGAGCCTAGAGTTGGTAGCAGATGGCAGCTCTACAGGTCACAAGTCCCTCCTTGGTAAGAAGGCAAAGCTCTGCTTCCTTCCAGGGTTCATTTATCCAGATATGGGTCAGCTGATACATGGGGTGATGGGAGCAGAGTGCCCAGTGGCCCCCGTGCCTCATTCCCCTACCCAGCTATGACAGGCACTTTGACATGAACAGACAGACAGCTCTGGACTGTTACAGTTTAGATCTAAGATCTAAATTTAGATCCCCTCAAGTCCCCATTGTGTAAAATGTGATAGATCATGGGGTAATGTGCTCATCCGTGGATTCATCATGGGTGAGATGGGGGCTGATTGTGCTATAGTTGGGGGCAGGTTGGAGATGGTCGCGGGCTGTGACCAGAAGAGTGAGTTCTTGTCCTACTCCTCCCTTTCTCTGCTTCCTGGCCACCATGAGGTAAGCAGTTTCCCACTGCCAGGCCCCTGTGCTGTCCTGCCTCTGCCTTGCAGCCAGCCGAGCAAGGACTGACACCATGAGCCAAAGTCAACCTCTCCTCCTGTAAGTGTGAGTGTTCAGTGGCAAAAAAGCAGCTAAGACATGGGGAAAAAGAAGAGTCTAAAAATTCTCAGAATAAGCTCAGAACAGCACACAGCACTGCAGCTTTCTCTTCTGTTGACCAAAGTAGCCAACCATCCCAGGATGGACCAAAGCGAGAAGCAGATTTCCGCTTTCAAGAGGAGGCACTGCGAACTCACATTGCGAAGGGTGCAGATGTAGGAAAGAAGGGAGTAGAGCCAGTTTTACCCTGAACATTGCATGACCTGAAGAAATTGAACATGAGACTTCAAAAGGCAATTTACTGCAACACCTAACTCATAGCAAAACCTTGTTTGCCCTCTGGGGGAAAAGGGACAAAGTAGGGTTTCTTGGTAAAAATAGATGACCGGTGAGATGCAGAGTCAAGAGACAAGAGACTAATAGAGTGGAGGTGGACTTCAGGAAAAATAAATAAGCAGATGTTAACATGCTATAATTTAATTCACCTCTAAAAGAATTCCAGGGCATAAATAACAATGCAGATAGTTGAGTTTAGAGAGGTCAAGTGTGCAGGCTCTTAGCCAGAGTAGAAAAAAGATGAGTATAGATACAAATTAGAGGAGAGCTAATGAAAGGGTGCTCGGATATCAGACTACAGCTTGCTCAGAATTCTCTTAAGAAGCCAATGACACAAATTAGAAAAAAAAGTACTCTTAGATTTAATGGAAGAACATATTCTTAAGCAAAGGTGACACCTAACATACTAATCAGAATAATTCCCTAAGTATCAAGCAAACTATGATCACAAAAAAAGGACAAACTAATGGAGAGAAAATTTTTAAAAATGAAACTTTTAAAACTTCAACAATTCTAATTAAAAAAATCAAACCTCACTCCTTCAGACAATATAAATTCACTTATAATGAATAGACACAAATACAAAACAAAATCAGTAAGTCTACAATGAAGATAAAGACAAGTTCTTTCAACTTTACAAATGATATATAATCCCTTTTTAAAAACATGAAAAACAATTAAAAATTAATGCTTAGATAATTTATTTTTTGTAAACTTGACATAAATTTAACATGAGATCTAGTCAAAGAAAATCTTAAAACACAATATCCTTGAATGTATATAGAAGCATAGCGACTATAATTTGAGCAGATTTGTTTTTGCCTTTTCTTAAAATAATAATATATCGTGACCATGATATAATAATTCAAAATGATTTCATAGTAGCAGAAAACAGATATGAATCTCTTTATACTAATAATCAAAGAGAAAAATGTATGTATCTGTTTTGTATAATTCTGAAAGGCATGTGGTAAAACATTGTATTAAAATTGTAGCATGTTAACATCAACTTGCTATACTTTTATTAATGGTGATAAACTCACATTGACATTGTTCTACAATTTGCCAAGGTGGGTCTAAATGTCTAGAAAAGAAATGGGGATATAGAACAAAAATTAGGTTTTACTCTTGTGGAATAGAACAGATGTAAGAACAGAAGTTCATGATTTCATACAAACCAAAACAAATGGCAGCAAAGAAACAAATAGCAAAGGCTGATTAAAACACCTAAATCATTTATGTAAGCTGAAAATTTAAGACACTCAGATTAAGCTTAGCAAATATTCACACTTTAGTTTGTCACGTGAATATTAAAATTTTGGCAGAATGATTTTTTTAAAGTACAGGACTGTATCTCAAAAATCACCCACATATGTGAGTTCAAAACTTGGAGAAAGTCAAGCACTACCATACGCTCCTGCAATACTGTTGCATGCCTACTGCATACAACAGGGAAGTCTTCAAGAAAACTCCAGAGAGTGACTGAATTAGATGGATACCAGTTTCCTACTCTACCATTGGGTGAGATTTATCAGAAAGAACTTGCTGTGCAATTATATCAACATAAGTAATTTGGAGAAAGGTAACGAGGTTTCCATAAGAGGAAATGTGGTACATTAATCTTACTCTAGGACCCATCTGAGAATGAGTAAATAAGAGCGATGACACAAATAATTCTTTCCCTATGGCAAAATTTCAACTGGAAAGCTATAAAATGAATTATCATTAGGGTTCGGAGCAATGTTTCATCATGAATAAGGAACTGGAAATTGAAATATGCCCCCGCCACTAGATTAATCTTCCCTCGGTATTCTATTTTTTTCTTCTACTCGAAAATCAATGAATTCCCACCAATAGCAAGTATTGTGCGAATTACTTAGTCAGGTATTTAATGCTCTTGATGCATTCACCCTAACTGACTTCTCTCTGCCCCAAATTACCCCATACACCAAGCCAGCACAGTGCAATTGAAACAATGTGAGTCACATTTGCAGTTTTCAGTTTTCTAAGGGCCACAGTAAAAAGAAACAGAAGAAATGAATTGAATAATTTTAAATGTAACCTAATATATCCAAAATAGTATTGCTTTGCCATGTGATTATTAGGAAGAGTTAATGACATGTTTTTTATTCTCCTGGCTGTTGCCCTGCTTATGGTACCCAGGGTGCATGTGGTGCACCAAACACCTCTGGGTGTGGCCCAGCTCCCTGCAGAGCGTGGTGAGGAGGAGGTGGACGGCGTGGCAGGTGAATCAGAAGTTTGACCCAGCTGCTTCCTTCCTGCGTGCATGCTCAGTCTACACCTGGTGACCACAGTGCCTAGGTTCCCAGAAACAAAGCAGCAAGCTCCACCTGAAATCATCTTAGCAACGATTCCATCTGCATCGCGCTCCGTGTGTTCCCTGCTAAAAAGCCAGGGTACACTGCCCTTCAGGCAGAAAGGGCTTTGTTAATGAATGGTTGGCTCATTTTCACTCTTGCAGTCAGACAGAGGATCCGGGGGGGGCCTCCCCTTACATGCACTGTTGGATCATGCTCTGTGGACCTACTTAGCTTTTCACTGGGAGACAAGAAGTCCATCTTATTGCATTGTCCCTGCAGCCCTGCTGCCCTCCCCTCACTACATACTATTCTAGCACAGCTTATGCATCTTTCACATGTTTAAGCAATGTCTCTTGGGAGAATGTGATAAATAAAAGCAAACAGTTTGGTCCCCACACCCTGCTGCTGGGCCTACTTTTCAGATTTATACATGCTGTAGAAATGGAATACACGATGAAATACCCGATTTTGCAGATCTCCCAATAGTGTAATACCAAGCTGACAAAAATATATATTCCAGGAAAAAGAGCTCACAGTGAGCAGAAACCTGACAAACACACACTGCCATGCAGAAAGGGAAGAAATCTACCCTGTTTATAAGACAATGCTCTCTCAGTCTCATTTTCAGAGCAGGTAATGGAAGTAGAAATAGGCAGCCTGCTTCTTAAGTACAACAGGGCATGGGTCACTGGCTAGCTAGAGAAAGGCAGTGAAATAGACACATCATTAGTCACGAATTAGAAAGGTGCAATTCTGCTGTGCTAAAGCTGAGTTTGACCTTATGGCCAGTCAGCTCCACAGGTCCTGCAGAGCAATTCGCAGAAGAGGCCAGTGGTTTGGGATAGCAGAGTGGAGGCACTGAGCGGGGTGGGGCTGTCCACAGAGAAGGAGAACAAACGCAGTGGCAGAAGCACGCCGACCATCAGCCGGCAGAGGTGTCTGGAGGGGCAGTGGGAAGAGCATGGCTTCCTGACAAGTCTCAGAGGACTGACAACAGCGCAAGCTTCTCCACAGTGCTGTGAGGTGGCGGCAGCTGCCCAGGTTACTCAGCTGCTGTGGGATTGGTGAGCTGAGAAGAAGCTGCCAAAGTCCTGTGCTCGTAGCCAGGACTCAGGTCATCAACCTGAGCGCAGTTAGATGTCAGTGAGGGAGAGGACGTCTGGGAGACGGAATGAGGTCCTGAAGCAGGAGCAGGAACTAGAAAAGAGCACAGCTAGAAGGAGCAGCAAGGACTTGGACACAGCGCTCTGTCTACCCAGGGGCTCAGATGGTCAACCTGAGTCACAGGGGTTTTATCCAAGAGGGAGCAAAACTGGAGGAGCAGATATGCGAGTTGGCTTAGGACTGGAGGTCCACAGGACACACAGGTAAGGTCCGTCTGAACTTAGATGACTTAATATCTCACCAACGTGCAATATAAACATAAAGTCAGGCATCGTTAATGACTGGATCCCTGCTAAGTCATGCACCACTAGCCCATTTCTTCATTTTGCAAAGACTGGAGAATGCATTTGCACAAACCCATATGATCTGGGCTATTGCACACCCTGTGTGCACACTTTCATCAGCCTGGCAGTACATGTGGTCTGTGTGCACCAGGATTGCCACACCACGTGAGTACTGCCTTGCTCTATGGCAATGGCTATGACACCCAAAAGAGGCAGGAAAGTTTTAGTTTCATTGGCATTTTATGGGACCTTTCATTGACCACAACATGAAATCAGTGGTTAGCTACGACCTCGAAAGGAGGAAACAAGAACTTTTCATCTTCATTATAATTTTATGGAATGATCATTAACCTGTCATTGACAAAACATAGTCATGAGGTGCATGACCGCAGTCACAGATAACAGCAATGTATACAAGGATCCCTTTACTAAAACTTTATCTTGACACATTCGGCTAACTCCTCCTTGCCTAGTCCTCTTACTTGTACCAATATCCCACTTAGGAACCCAGTTTTGGTGGCAAAGCCAAGGCATGATGCACTAAAAGTGCAAAATTCTCAGAACTCTTCACAACTTAGGATGAAAATATGACAGAACCACCTGAGAAGTATATTTCACGGCTGTGACGAGAAAGAAGTCACACGACAGCACTTCTTTCTAGACATTAGGCAGCCGACGTGCAAGGACGACTTTCTCGAGCCGTTTTGGAAGCAGAACACGTTAATCTAAATAGGACTGGAAACAGAAATCAAGTTTCTACCATGCCTGCAGCAAATACAAAGAATAAATTACATAGATATAAATTTGCAGCTCAGAAAACCTATATTTCTAATTCCATCAAAGTGAGAGCTGGCTAAACAGATTGTATAAATTTAACTCAATTATACTTTTGGCTAAAATGCAAGAAAATTCATCAAAAAGAAACTAAGCTGACAAAGAATTTGAAGAAAATGTGTCCTCTCATGACTATACAGAAACCTTTTATTTTTTTACTGAAATAAAAGTTTTTCTCTGTATTATTTTGCAGTTTTGGTTTACATTTCTTTTTTTTTGTTACTACCTGTACACAGCACATCCCTGTGGGGAGTTGGTACAGGTACACAACACATCTGCTTTCCATTTTCATTCCCTTTCCCTGCCCTCCATCCTTCCAAATAGGACAAATTTTAAAATGTCACTGAAACCAAGCTCCCAATATTCTTTACAATACAAAAGAAGGAAAAAGTCAAACCTAATAGAACCAGGTGAAATACATTTTACTTAGTAGTTAGCCACTTAAATGTCCCAAATACAAACCAAACATTTTTGGTCATGTGGAGTAAGACAAATGAATACATTGGGGCACATGGTGGGGAGCTCAGTGAAAAGCATTTGTTTGACCATACATACGGTCCCGGGTTCCACCCTCTGGATGCCCACAAAAATAAACAAACAAGTAAGTTAATAACGGACATGAATTATTAAGACAAAATAAGAATAAAGGTGGTGGATTCAAACCACCTGATGTTAAGACTTATTGTAAATCTTCGGTAATCATGCTACAATGTCATATGGGGCAAGGAGATTGAAAAATGGATCAATGAAACAGAAGACAATTCAAAAATAGACCACACAGGTACGGCCGATTGGTTTCTGACAAAGAAGCAAGCTCAAGTCCACAGAGAAAACCATCTTTTCAATAAATCATACTGAGAAACGAGATGGGTGTATCATCCTAAAAATATACCTCCATGCACACTTAGCATCTTACATAAACTATTTACTAAATAAATAAGCATATATCTAAATGTAAAAATCAAAGACAAAAACTTGCAGAAGAAAACTTAGAGGAACACTTTCATGACATGAGGTTAGGTAAAATATTCTTATATGTAACACTGAAATCACAATTCAGAAAACAGTAACAAGTAGGATTTCATTAAAGTTTCTTACTTTTGCTCTGATAAAGGTATGGTTTGGAAAGTGACATTTTAGTTTGTTCATGGGAGAAAATATTTGTAAACTATGTAGCCACAGAGTATATATACTGTAAGTTTATAGACCTTACAAAATTGCAGAAATAAAATACCAAAAATTGATGTTAAAATGAGCAAAAGATCTGAGCTAGCAAGTCAACAAAGGGAATATACAGATTGTAAATATTAAAATATATAAATGCCCAACATCATTAGCCACTAAGGAAATGCCAGTTAAAATCAGGAGCAGATATCACTGCATACTTCTATTAAAAGGTTATAAAAATATCAGCATTACTAAATGCTAATGTCAGACAAAAGTATAAACAGTACTGGCAGGATAGAAAATGGTATCACCTTTCTGAAAACACAGTCCCGCAGCTTCATATACGATAAAATGAACACTTAGCATCTGATCCAGGAATCAGACTCCTGCATATTTACCATGGAGATATAAAAGTTCATGTCTACAGAAAATCTTGTACAAAAATCCTATGGTCACTGTATTCCTAATAGCTAAATCTGGGACCAACTCAAGTGTTCTTCCACATGCAAATGGACAAAAAATTACATGATACATGCATATAATAGAATACTAGCCATCAACAGAATTGAACCAATAATTGGTATACACAAAATTTAAATGACAAAGGCATTCTGTTAAATGAAAAAGTCTAACAAGATTATGCACCATTTTCTGTTCTTGTAAAAGGCAAAGCTATAGGGATGTAATATGTTGGCTACCAGAAGGTAGGGTTGGCTAGAATTTTCCAGGGAGAAATTTTAGACAGTGATACTGTTGCATATTCTTACTCATTTGCTAAAATGCACCACATCGTGATAAGGGGTGAACTCACTGCTGGCTGCTCAAAGCTGAAGGTAGAAATTCCATTTGAGTTAAGACATTATGGTACAACAATCCATGTGTACCCTTGCTTACAGCATCACAACTCAGAGTACCTAAAACTTCGAAGTGGCCCTTATGTCCACTAACAGATGAAAGAATAAAGAAAATGTGGTATTTACACGCAATCGTGTTTCTCTGCCATGAAGAAGGATAAATTTGAGGCATTTGTAGGAAAATGGTGCACCTTGAGTCCATAATGTTAGTGGAATAAATCAGAAACACAAGCTTAAATATTGCACGGTTTCTCTCATATGAGAAACCAAAAATATACATAAAAAGCAAGTAAAAGATCAATAATAGGAAGTAAGGAGATAGTTCTTTCTCAGATGGGAAGGAGACCAAGAGGTGGAGGGAGGTGAGAGAAAGGAGATGAGAAAGGAATTAAGATGCACGACCTACATGTATAAACTCCACAGAAAGAATGCAAACATGGTGTACTGCAGACACGGACTAATCGCGCACGCGCGCACACACACACACACGGATGTAGAAACAGGAGCCCTAAATTCTAGAAGTAACAACCTTGTAAGAGTGGCAGGTTGCAGGATCCCACACACGCTTTCTCTCTTTCTTCCTTCTCCCAAGGACATAATCCGCAAGGTGAAACTCAGTTCTGCTCTAAACGCAATAATAGCTTAGCTTGCGTAGCTCACATTACAAATACTCCTATTTCCGGTTTTATTCCCTTCTGAGTTTCATTCTGGCTGCTATTTTATGATTAGTAAATACTGCTAGAAATATAGTCTACCCAAGTTTTCAAAAAATAATTTCTTCTTGCAGGTATTAGCTAAAAGAATCAGTTTCACAAGCTCTGGTAAGTCAAGAAACCAGCAGAGACAGTATTATTGTATCCTGTCTACAGGAATTGTTTTATCTCCGTTGTTCCTCTATTCCATTTGTTCCTCACAGGCTTTCAAATCACATATGAACATCATCTGGGTTAGCCTGAATCGAAATGCATGTACACAGAAGCTAGATTTAGAAAAAATAAAACAAAGTGGGAACATTTTTAAGAGCTTTTTCCACTCTAAATATTGCATCAGCAAAGCAACTGCACTTCCTTCCTCTCTGCGAAGTGATCAAACTTCCCAGAGAGTCATTAAATTCTCTTATACTTGCACACTTACACTGTCCATAAGAAGCACTGTGGAATTCTTTATCTTGACTCACATTTATTATTTTCATGAGTTACATATGTGCATTTCCCCCTCTTTTGAAACAAAAGCCAATGGCTGTGCTGTTATACCTGTTTATACAGATATGAACCCTCATTTATTTCCATTTTCAATTTTTTCTTTTTGTAAGGATCCTGATCATTTTTATGAATTCTAAAACTATCCCAAAAAAGATGCCAGGCAGATTTTATTTTTCCTTCCCTCTTCAAGTACTGAATCAAAGCAAATATCTCCAGCCATTTGTCCATGCCCAGCACCCAGCTTGGATACACAGAAGCACTAAACAGGCCAGTGTTGGTGTCTTATTTGGAACCCTGCGCAAATGTCACAGTTGTTTGTGTGACATTTCTAGGCTTGTGGGAGACACCTACTACCATAGGCACAGCTGTTTTTGCCAACTTTACACCTTGATACCATCAGAAACCTCCAATGTACTAAATTTTTCTCCCAAAACCTGGAAGTGTATTCTGAGTTGAAAGGGAGAAAACAGAAGTATTTAACAACGATGCGAGTTACCTTCTGGGGACAGACAAGGAGATTCCTTGAGGGAAAGGCTGCTTCCTGAGGACTTCAAGCTGGAGGTGCTGCCATGACTTCTGCCGTCTCTCCAAACATATTCGCTTTTCAACTGGCAGCTGACAGGCAGTTGTCTTTCCTGTGGAAAAGCCCTTACTTAGAGAGAGGTGCCTCCTTCCATCAGCCTCCCTGCATGAGCCAATGAGGCAAACAAAGAACTGTGGGATTTCCTAGTCCAATTGTAAGATACCTCTTCTCCTTTGCTGAAATTTCTAATACGAGGATATATAGCTATCAATTTCGTGATCACCTCTCAATTTTCATCCCATCCATACAGGAAGTACTAGTCCTTTTCCCTGCTGCTGGAACAAAATAGCAAACACATACAATTTGAGGAGGAGTGGTCTAATGTGGCTCAAGGTTCTGGGGTATTCAGTCCATGGTTGTCTGGATGGAAGGAAGAAACGGCACAATGGAAGTCCATGGCAAAAGCAAAGCCCTTCAATCTATGACATCCAGGAAGCAGAGGGAGTGAGCAGCTGGGGGGCACACCCCTCGTGCCTCACCTCTTCCAACCAGCCTCCACTTCCTGACAGCCCATTTAGCTCTGAACTCAACAGTGAATACGTCCACCATGTTCCAACTACTTTCAATAAAATAACTTCAGAATACATGAGAGTTGGGGGACAGTTTAGTTCTAAACTCCACTGGGCCCTCAACAACCCATGTACATCCGATAATGTGAAATGCATTTAGTCCACCTCCAATAGTCATCGAAATCTTAACAGTTTCAGCATTGTTGAAATCCAAAGTCTCTTCCAAGACTCAAGGCAAACTCTTAGCTGTGAGACACTATAAATTTTTTTTAAAATGATGGAATCCCAGTAAGCATTGGTTCAGGGTGAAAAACAGAAAGAAAGAATGGTGAAATACAAAGGAATTTGACCAAAGAAAGACTGACAATCAGCAGAGTAAACTCACATCCTGTAGCTCCATATTCAGCACACAAGGCATATGGTAATGAGATCTGAGGTCCAAAGAGCTGGGACTTGCTGGCTGCAGCCCACATACCCCGTCTGCTCTGCTGGCTCCACTCTTGGGCTGAAGTTTTCCTTGGAAGACATTCCATGTCTCTGACATCTTTGACCTTCCGAGGTTTCCAGTGAATCTTTGGCTGCACTCACAGCTTTATTCACTGACCTTTCAGGCACTGTTGACAAGAGTAGTGGTCCTGTGCCTTTTCCTGGCCTCCTATGCCTTCTCCTAAAATCTGTTTTGAAGTTTCTGTGGCTCCATAGCTCTTAAATGCTCCATAGCTCTTAAATGCTGCATTTCTAAAAATCTGTTTTGAAGTTTCTGTGGCTCCATAGCTCTTAAATGCTGCATTTCTTCCACAGCAAGTCCCCAAATTCAGCACCACATGGATGATGCAAAGTTCTCCTCTAGCTTTAGCAATAGACTGGACCACTTGGACCATGGCTGCAGAATTCACTGAGTGCTTTGGTGGCAGAACACAGAGAAACACCTCCCTAAGCAGCCCTGAGTGAGATGGGTGCCCTGTGGATCTCCTCTCAAAGCATATTATTTCAAAGGAGTTATTAATTTTGCACCCTTGAGCCTGCAAACTGGGGATACAAGACCACACCCTTCCAGATCACAAATCAGTGACTATTTCCAGCCAGGTCCCACCTTCAAACAGTACTTTCAGCTATGAACTCACCCATAATGATCCACTGATAAGCACAGCACCCTGTGACCCAATCACGTTTCAGGCACAGGAGACTTAGAGAAACCTTTTAGATCTAAACCATAACACCCTTAGTCAGAGATCCTGTTTATGCTAAGGGAAGTCCTGGCTCATGGTCTGTCCCACTGTCACTGCTGTTGAGAAACAGTGCAGCTTTCTCCTGCCTCTCTCTGCTCATCTTCTGTCCCCATAGAGTACATTTCAAGGTCCCTTGCTTCTGCACTTGTAATGGGTCACAGACCAGCATGCATTATGGTGCCATTTCCAATTGTTTGGCCCCTCAGACACAATCCTCTGACTGCAAGCCTCCCTACAAAGTCAGAGCTCCCTGCAATGTCCACAGCGCTGTCACCCCATCATGGATAACAGCAATTGCTTTCCTATTGTCCTCGTCTGATTCCCTCAAGTAGAACTGCACCTCACTGCTGACAGACTGGTACCCTGCACTACGGCTCTCACAGGGAACTGTGCAGTCCATCGAAGTGCTATGGCCAAAGCTCCCTGGATCGTCACCTAGTCCACAGCAAGTCCCCACTCCCAAAAACCTGCCCTCTTTCTAATTTACATGCAGACAAGATTTTCTTTTCTTTTTTCCATCATGAGCCCTCCCTGTGGCACATTGATTGAATTTGACTGGATAAATACAAGAGCGTGTCTCTACCTGTTCTCTTCCTGTAAATGTCAAATGGGAAAAGAGAAAGCTTAGTTGGTCCTTCTGTGCAGCTGGATCTGTGGCACAGAGGATCAGTCAGCTGGAAACTGAGACCCAGCTGAGATGGCCAGTCTCACATTGCTCCGAGAAGTATTCAGGAATAGTCATGATACTGGTCTGGAATGAGGAGCATGGCCAGTTCTTGTTCTATTGCCAAATTCAATAATGATTTGAAAATGGCCTTCTTGTTCTAATCCTCATGTTGTGCCATTCATTTAGAAATGTCCTAGGTCACTTGTGTCACCTGAGCATTTGTTTGGAGATTTGTTAAATTAGAATCATTTGCAAATGGAAAAGGGTCCTGGAGAAGGAGGCAGAGGGGACAAAGGGAGGGGAAAAGGAAGTAAAAAGAATTAAGATGTTTAATATAAAAGTACCAACCCACACCATGAGTGCAATCATTATGTATCACAAACTTGTGCTAGTAAAATTTAAAACTAAAATAAGAAAGAGATGACTCAATTAAAAAAGAAAAAGATTTAAATAAACTCCTAAACAAAGAAATTTGCAGGTAGCAAATAGGCATATGAAAGATCACTCAACATATGTGATCATATTAATATATTACAATAAATACCATATATGTGTATAAAATAAAGTTAAAAATTCAAAGAAAAACAAAAAAGGAAGCATCTGTCCTCCAGTGCCTATTTGCTAAGAACCACAGTGTGCAAGGGACCCTGTAAACAAAGAGAAACATTAGGAAAAGATTTAATGAACAGAAAGCTTGCAGTGCAGAGTGGGGAAAGGTGATGATCAACACATTCTGTTTCCTTTAACATCAGAGTTGTCCAAAAAAGAATATAATTCTTTCAAAAAATTCCAGTGTTATACATTGCCAATCCCTACTTAATTTATACCTTTGAAAAGTTAAAAATAAATAGCACAGTGGGACAAAAATCACAGCAAACTTTATCAATAAGATTTCTGCAATTGACTGAAAACTAGTAAATAATAACTACAACTATCACAAAGATCATAACTGTCACAAGCTTTTTTTATTTAACTTTTTTGTACCAGGGATCAAACTCACAACCTCGTTCTTGCCAGACAGGCATTTATGCCACTGAGCTAAATCCCCGGTCCTGTCTCAAGCTTTTATAAAGTTAGATAAATTCAGTAACCTAGGCTTCCTTTCTTTACCTGATATATGTGCAAATATATTTAAGAACCATTTTGGGCAGAGGGCTGGAATGTTACAGATTAATTTAGGAAGAACTGCAGGCCTTCTTACTGCTATGAGAACTCTGAATTAATTCCTCCAAAAACCATCCCAGAGGGAAGCAGGTGCAAAAACAAAAGGATTCACCCGCTCCCCCAATCAGAGCACTACTTGGCAGGGAAAACTTTGATTTTATAATCAAATGCTTATTTTTACTTCGTACATTGGCACCCTCAGGGTGAGTAAGAAGGGAGAGATTTTCTTTCTTTTGTATTTGCCAACTCCCTACTCCTTTAGCCTCTCTGATGATCAGTCAAATATGATATAAGTCTCCATAAATATGGTGCTGGCTTGGTGTTCCTTTTGAAAAGAAAAGAGAGATTCATGAAAACGTTAGTTCCTGGAATATTATCTACCAACTAGACCAGCTAGACTTGAATCCTGCTATGGAGAACTGAACATCACTGGGATATGCTAAAAAAACAAGAATCCAATTCCCCAAGATAAATTTAATTGCAATACTATACACTGCAAAAGTAAAATGAAAACCATTTTAGTTGAAAAAGCCCAAGCATCAGAATACGGACCCCTTAGGGAGGGATAAGGATTCCTGAAAGTGTTCCCTTCCCGGACCCTGGAGAGCACCCGCACCGATTTCAGCCTGAAGGAGGAGACCGTGCGCACTATCCCGGCCCAGTAACTCTTGCAATGGATGACAACAGATGGAATACTTGGCAATAATGGGCACAGCTGTGGCAAGGCCAGCACAAAGCAAAAAAGAAATCATTGCATTTCAAGTAAGCACTTCTAATTATCTGTTTCTTTTTAATATGAAAAATGGTATTGCATCTCAGCCTTTGAAATGCTGAACACAAAGCAGATCTATTTTCAATTAAGGTTTCAAGATGCTCTCAGTCCCGATGCAAAAAGACCCCCCACCCCAATCCTAGCATTATCGGTGTATTAATATCATCACAATGAGCCTGCTTTCTAGAATGCCTGATCTGAATGCACCATATTACAGCCATTTCTTCTTCTAAAGCTGTTGTTCTATGGGCAAAACCAAAATAGAAATTTGAAAGAAGCTGTTATTTTTCCAGATAATTTTCTTATTCCTTCCTTTCATTTGATACCATTATCATTGAAGCAAAGTAGGGTAGTGGAAAAAAATCAAAAAATCATAGATTTTTAAACCCAGTTCTACCCAGTTTTATAATGCCGGGGAGTATTTTCTAACCTCTCTGAGATGCTTTTCAAAGAAAGAAAATAAAAGGATGGCACTGTAGTCAGGGTTTGCCAGAGAATAGATTTAATTCAGGACACATAATTTATAGGATTATATTATTATATTCACCAAAAAAAGTCAAATGCAGAAGAGTACATTAGATCTCCAGGTACCAGAGACCTAAAGAATCCAGCTGAGGGACTGCACCCCCTGGCAATGTCCTCTATGAGTCCAGCTGAGGAAGTCATAGGTTCCATAGTAATGTCCTCCATGAGTCCAGCTGATGGCCTGGAGCCCACAACAACATCTCATGCAAGTCTGTATCAAGAATCTGCACTGAGAAGGCCCAAAAGTTGTGGTGGAAGCTAGGAAGTCTATGTCAGCAGTGTGAAAGACCTGTGCCAGTAGGCTGAGGGATCTTCACTGGAGCCAGGAAGTGACACTGAAGATAAGGACCAGAGCTCCCCGAAAGAGAACCACAGCCATCCTCAGTGACAGTAAGGACCCAGGATTCTCCAACAAGAACAGCTGAGTTTGTATCAGGAAAAGCAGTGTGATGAGCTTCTCCAGAAGAATCAACAGCATCATCTTCCCCTCCAGTTTCCTTTTGTGCTGTTGGCAACAACCCTCAGGTGGGCCTTTCACACCCAGCACCATGCTGGTTCAGTTCATTTGGGTGTTACAAGTTGACCATTAGTTAATCCACCACAAATGGTATTAGCTTTCTTACAAACTTAGTTTGAGGATTTAAGTTCAAGAAGGATGATTTTTTCTAAGCTTCTAATACTGAAAGAAATAATGAGCACTTACTAAGTATCTGTCAAATCAAGAATCGATTGCAGAATCTCATCCCTGTAGCTGTAGTACTCTTGGCTTCTGTACTCTCCGCCACCCTGGGAGCTCCCATTCAGCGTGCTGAATGGCTGATCCACATGCAGATTCTAACTGAGGCCCGACCTTCAGGCCACTGCTTAATGCCACCCATCTTTTTGGTTGATTTTCTCTTGAGTTTGATATCACTCCCAAAGACTACTAGCTTCACCCCATGTCTGCTGATATGACTTTGTAGAAACACAATGTACACAGTGCCAACAACACATACATACAACATGCACCATACATAGAATACTCAGTGACATGTCACAATCATATACATACTGCACACTACACACAGCACACACATGACACATATAGACATATCATACATAGCATGGATGCAAATAACACACATATGCATACAGTGCAGCACACATATATGCCTGCGACATGTGACACAAAACACTTGCTACACTCAGTAAGTATGTATCATGCTCCACGCGTACATACCCAACACATAGCACACACATGCAACACACGCCCCACTTGTGAGGGAGTTCACGTGGCTGAGTTCTGTGGCAGTCCTCCACTAATGTGCGGTAGGATGAATTAATCTGCCAAACAAGGGACCTGGCTGTTCCCAGGGGTATATGTGGCATGTACAAGACCCAGACTACAATGATCATGAGACGGGATCTGAAGACCTGTGTTCTCCCAGCTGCACACCCTGACTGGCCTCTGCACTGTGCATGCACACCAGTGTGGACACTGCTCAGATGACCGAGCCCCAGCCCTGCATTCCCGAGCTCCTGCTCCCTCCCGGTCTGGAGCTCAGTGCGAAAGCCAGGGAAGCCTGCAGTCCTGTGAGGGTCTGATGCTGTCCTCAACCTGGAGCTGCCCCCAGTGGCCTGGCTGTGGCTCGGAGCCCTGACATCTAAAATTTGGGGTGGAAATCACTTACTCATCTTAAGACTTGCATATGACTAACACTACTATGAAGCCCACTTAGCAGAACGAGCAAAGCTTTACTAATTCCTTTGTTTACTGTAACTCTGTATATTTCAGACATGGCCCCCTCTTCTCTGAATTCAGTACCCATAAAAAGCATTCATTCAATAACCATATTCTTGCATTTTTCTAAAATTGATTTCTACAGGGATATAGACAAGTATACAACACTTAAGCAAAATAATACTTTGTGCCTGAGCCAAAAATGCTCTTATTTCACACCAAAGGATTATTGAAAATGTGAATGTGTAAGGTTACTATGGATGCATTGCTCGACACTTTTGTAGCATTCAGTGTGAAGTGAATGAGCTTTTTCTAGGACTGTTGGTATGAAAGCATTAAATTTGGGCCAAGAAGAAGTTGTAGGGGAAGTAGAGACTGGAGAACAGGGGGATCTAGAGAAAGATGAACTTTACAGGTCTCCTACCTGCCCTGGGGCTGAGAGGCCACTAAACAAATCATACACATCCCCCAGCCCCATCCACCTGAGTCACAGAAAAAGCCTGCAGGACTCCAGGGAAATATAAAACGTGTCCAGGTTCTTTTTTGCGGGGGGAGTGCAAAAAAGATCCACAATCTCGATGAGAAAAAAGGATATGGGAATTGAACAAGGCAATAAGGTCATGTTGCTGTAGAATTTCTTGTTCTGGCTGATGCTTCAGTTACAAGAATAAATGACCTCTCTCGGGCAGGCATCTCACACAAAGATGGCAATTTGTTCTTACCTGGGATCACCTAATTGGATCAGATGATTTCAAGCATGAACCTGAAGATTTTTTAAATCTACAACAAAAAACCACAAAGAAGACGAAATAGACTTCACCTTCTAAGAAATATAAATAAGATGTGAGAGATTCCTGGTGTTCTGGACAATGCCAAGAATGAGAGTTGCTGTCAAGGCACCACTGGGGACCACACGCTGCTCTGCAGCAGCAGTCGTTGTAGGGAGGCAACGTGAACTCACAAGAAGCGCGGAGCATGAGGAGAAGCGGTTTGTTTGTGCAGACAGCGTGGGGCACAGGGGGAGGGAGGGGACATATTTCATTCACAGTCGCAGTCCTGCAGGAAGGAAGCAAATTGGTTCATGTGCAAGTAATACCCAAATACGAGAAAATGCATGACCTGTACACGAGGGGAGCAGCCTGTAATCGGGTTTGCTCTCACACTGACCCAAGGACTGGACGGGAGGCTGGAGCAGCCAGGTGGCTCTCAGCGGATGGTTTGATGGAAACCCCCCTCATCTGGCTTGATACAAATGCCACGGGCCTTCACCAGCTCTGCTTGTTACTTCTTTCCCACACTAGAATCGGGTAATTTCTATATCAAGAGAATACCCTGAGGGGATGAGAAACAGAAAAACTTTACTCTTTGCATTCACTCCAAGTCTCTTCCATCTAAGCAGGAGGCTCATTTTTAAAAACTCCATTCCCCTCGATTAATGGAGCACAGGAAGTGCTTTGACTCCCTTGCCCATTATGTGGGATGCCATAGAAACCCATCATTATTCCCATCCACCTGCTCCCTGCCACCTTTTTCTCATGATGCCAGCTCCATCCTCCAGGAGTGCCCTGAAATGCTGCAGCCCTCCGGGGAAGAAGCCATCGAAGCCCAGACGCTCCTGTGGAAAGAACCGCAGGGGTCCATTTCTTTAGCCTGGCAGCCAGATGGGCCAGAATATTCACTGGAGGAAAAGCTGGACTAAGCCCATTAGAAGGGAACAGATTGAGAAGTCTCTGCAGTGCCTCAAAAGAAACCAGAAGCCTAAACACATTTGAAAACTAAAGTGCAGGGTAAATCAATACATCTGAGCTGCAGCGCAAGTTTATTCAGTCAGCTGAAACGTCTTGCACATTTCAAGTTTCTTTTTTTTAGGTTCAAAGAGTTCACGCGTCTGAAATTTGGAAGGAAAAAAGGTCAGATTTTCCATTCTCACAGAGGGAGGCATGTCTTTGGAGTAATCGATGTTTGGAATTACATGTTTTGTCCCATTTACTCAGAAGACTTTTTATTGCACTTGCCCTAAAACTGGTGGGGAGATTGGAGTGTTTCACCATGATCCAGAGCTCATGATCCAGGCAATGCCTATGAATCTCTTGGGATGCCTGAGTCTTTCTCTTAAGTCATATGCACCATTTGACTTCTCATGACTTGCTCTTTTAGGTGACAGATGGTGAGGACACTGGTAGAGTGAGTGCCCTTCTTCTGATGAAGACAAAGACTTTCCAAGCCAGCCTCTCTGATGAACAGAGGGTCACTTTCTGGGATGCTCTTGTACTAATGTATCTCGCCCCCTGACATCTCAGCACCCATGAGGTTATTAGAATAGCAGTAACGGAAACCAGAGCCTCTCTGTAAAGCCACCACAAGAGGTCTCTCCTAAAGAGAGATGGGGCTTGGAAGCACACTAGTCGTGGCCGACTCTGGGGGGGGGGGTGAGCTTGGCAGCAACAGACACAAGGAGCTCATAAGGAGAAGCTCAGATGGTGATGGCCTGGAGTATGCCCTCCAGAAGTTGGCAGGCTGTGAATCTTGTTGACCACTCTGTGCCTCAATTTCCTCCCCTGTAAAATAAGAGTTAAAGCTGCATCTCACTTTCAGCACTGTTTTGAGGAATAGCTGAGTCAGCAGAAGCGAGCACTTAGTCCTCCCTCAATCTGACCGTCCCACTCGTACACATCCCCGTCCTCACCCAAAGCAGTAGAAATGCTGCGTGGTAAGAAGACTTCTTATGTGGACACAAAAACTCAGAAAGGGTGGGTACCTCAGGATCCTGAATTGTCCAAGGAATCACCGAAAACCGAAGGCCAATGAGCCAAGAGCAACAGGGTGACCCGGAAGTTAACTAGCAGCCTAATACCGTTTCAGAAAAGTAATTCTTGTTTCACTTGAAATACCCTTACTCCAAGGACTTGGACATCTGAAGTGTCACTTACTCTTTTTTTATGTGCCTTCCTGCCTCATAGAATCACTGAAAGAAATTAACAGTACAAAAACTGGAAATTTCTCTGAAAGTTATAAGACACCAAGGAAATAATTATAATAGCTGTCGACAATTTCCTAAGACTCTAAGTGTTTTCCTAAGGCATTCTTGAACTCTTTCCCATATTAATAAATTTGATATTCACAACACTCCCATGAAAAATTACTATTCTCCCCTTCACAGATGAGGAGTAGCCAATCGACAGCCATGAAAGTCGTAAGGGGGCCGGCAGGTTCTCAGTGTAGACAGTCCTCCCCCACAACCAAATCTGACCACTGCACTGGGCCACACGCAAGGGACCCACTGATTGACTGATTCAAACAAAACACATGCAAAACCCACGTCACAGTCAGGCACTACTACGGGCAGTGGGCACTCAGCGGTGACTGTGAGAAGCTGCTGGTCCTGCCGAACTCCCACGTATACCACAGATGGCTAGCACGTGACTGTAAGGTCAGCTGATAGAAGGACAAGAATGTGAGAGTGGTGAAACAGTCAGTCCTGCATCACGCGCCTGCGGATTCAGCCACCGTGGGTGAAAAATACACAGCAAGACATTTTACATGTGTGTTGAACACGGATAAGACTTTTTTCTTGACTTTATGCATTAATCAACAATATAACAACTATTTGCATAGCACTTACATTGTATTAGTTATTACAAGCAAAGTAGAAATGATTCAAAGTATATGGGAAGATTACATACTTATATGCAAATATGGGGTCATTTTATATAAGGGGTTCATGTATCTACAGATTTTGGTATCTGTAAAAATCTTGAAAGCAGTAAAAACAAATAAATAAAGAGAATGTGCTTTACACAGTTGCCTGTAAAAGGTGCACTATGTTTTCCAAGAAATTCATATTATGAACTTTCACTATTATTGTTGTATACAATTTTTACTGTGATACAGATAAGCTTAGGCAAATACACTATATCAAACCTTAGAAATTATGCAATTAATGTGAAATTAACTGATGTTTGCAATGTGTCTTTCTTTGGTTTGCAATCAGTTTTAAAGCTGCATGTGTATAAAATTTCTGTATAAAGGTGTATTTCTTTTTCATGAGTTTATGGCCATAAAAACAGCCAGCTATAAAACATAAAAAATAGCTGGCTGCTTTTATTAGTGTAACCCAGTTGTCTTCATGCAGAAATGTGCTGATTAAAAGTGGCTATTGACTGTACTACACAATTAAATTGTATGGTTAAAAAAATCTTGAAACCGATCCTTCATGATTACCAATGGATGATTACAGATAGAAAAAAAAAAAAAACACTTTGCCCTATAAAACCACTCATTGTATGAGGAGGGAAGCTAGTGTGAGATAAGTTAGTTTGAGAAACATTCAGTACCAGGTTATTATCTAAAGTCCGCTAAGCAACGAACAAGGTTGTAGTCAATAAGATTGACTACAACCATGCCATTCCAGTGAACACTTTTCACCTAAATAACTATCTTCGTAAATGGGATTTCATTATCCAAACAATTCTCAATGTATATGTGTAAAACAAGGATTCAAACTCTAGTAAAATTTTAACATTGCTTTTATAGAAATATTCAGAGATCAGCAAGTGACTTACAATTTATTAGTGAACTAAACTTTTTTCCAGTGCTCTAATGTGTATGTATGTCCAGTGAGAATAGCCCATAATTTATCAAACATCCAGATAATGTTTCCAGTGCAATTGATTCACTATCTCAATAAGAAAGGTCAGTGTTCTTGGATTCTAACAACATCTGAAAATATCCATCTAATTAGACCATAAAATCTATGAGAAGAATTCATTTTACCTACCTGTCATTTGCGTTTTGATCGTTTAACTCTCTAACAAATGAAAAGCAATTGATGAAATTACTCGCGACCAAAGCAAACACATATGCCAAATGCTGAATCCAGGGCTTAGAAACAGCGGAAAGTAACAGCCAGTGTTTATGCAC
>RJWT010003278.1:0-37096 GCA_004365215.1 Cuniculus paca | reverse complement strand
CTATTACCAGTTGCCTCTATCTACCTACAAGAGCCTTGAGGTTATCTTCCTTTATAGCTGAGTAGGTTTCCACCCCATGAAATCCCATGTCTTTCTTATCCATTCTGCAATTGATGGGCAGGCTACCTCTATTTTTTTTTTCTGGCTCCCTGTCACATAGGGCATTGTTCTTTCTCCTTTGACTTTCAGACTATGAATTTTCTTTCTAGCTAAATGTGTTTCTTGCATAGAGCATATTGATGGATCCTGTCCCCTGATCCACTATGCCTCTGTTTCTTTCTATTAGTGCCTTGAGGCCCTCTTGCACTGTATTGTCTCTGCCATGCTATTTTCCTGCCATTGCCAGTGCCATCTTTCATCTTTGCCATGACTATCTTTTTTATAAGAGTTTTTTTAAACTGAGAGTGGTGGGCTACACCTGTAATTCCACCACTCTGGGAAGCACATGCATGAGGATCACATATTTGAGTCTAGCCTGGACAATTTAGCAACTTAATGAGACTGATTCAAAATAAAATATAAGAAAAGGCTAAGGATGTAGCTCAATGTAAAGACTTTGGGTTCAATCCCCAGCACTGCATTAAAAAACAAAAAAGTTTTGTTAAAATGCAATCATGGGCCCTTTTACCCTTTTGCTCTTGTCCCTTGTGGCTGCCATGAATGGTTGCCCCTTAGCCATGCCACCCTACCTTGGAACCATCTGATTATGGACTGAAACCTCCAAAACCTGGAAGGGCTGCACATCCTTACTCAGCTTACTATCTCCAGAGGCAACCTGACACAAATCCCTGGTGTTTCACAAGCATGTAAGAAGTTCCTGTTGAAAGGATACTGTTGAGATGCACCTGAGCTGAGAAATGCCTCTTTAAAAAGGAAAAAGGCCAGAGAAGCAGCCAGCCCAGCCCCCATGTGCATGCAGGCCACCATCAGGACTTTCCTGTGTGTAGCCAGTGCTACTCAGGAAAACCAGCCAGTCACACCTTGGAGAAGCCATGAGTGTCTGGAAAAGCCTGCCCCGAACCCCACCACCTCCTGGGGAACCTGGGTTAGGAGAAACCCAGGTGCCTGACTCATCTCCCTACACTGTGGGTGGGTAACCAACATGAGAAGTACTTGGGACTGCACAACTTGCTCATCCAGGAGAACCCAGGAAAATTTCAAGAGGAGCAAAAGGCAATCTCTGGCCTCCAACCCAAACAGAACAAGTCCAGGAGACATGGACATGGAAGAAAGTCAAAGTCATACCCCTGAAATTTCTGCAATGATGGCAACTGAAGTAAAGAAACTACTTCATGAGGCTGTAAAAGAAATCAGATGAGAAATAATATCTCAGGTAAAACAAGAAATGACCAACATAATAAAAGAGTTGCTGAGAGTATCTAAAGAAGACATAGATTAAAAAAAAAAAAGAAGAAGAGCATAGGAGAATGAGGGAAACCTTGAATCAACAATATAGAGAAGAATTGGAATGCATGAAACAGACTCAAAGAGATATTCAGGAAGTTAAAAACTCCATTGAAAGCTGGCAGCATCACTTGAAAGAAACTGAAGATGGACTTTCAGACACTGAAGACAGGATGGCAGCTAGTGATCATGAAAGGAAATCTCTCTTAAAATAACAAGGAAATAATTCAATGAGTGCAAGATGGCATAAAGAAAAATAATTTAAGAATGATAGGCATCAGAGAAAAAACAGGGATCAACACAAATGACATAAAGGGACTATTTACAGAAATATTAGTAAAGAATTTCCCAACCATGGGAAAAGGAACTGACATACAGACAACTGAGGCATACAGAACGCTACCTCGCTATAACCAAAATAACTGTACACCTAGACTTATAATAATCAAGATTCCAGAAATTCTGCATAAGAACAGAATATTAAAGGCTGTTAGAGAAAAGAAACAGATCACCTATAAAGGAAAATCCATCAGAATCATGACAGACTTCTTAACACAAACCATCAAATCAAGAAGAGCTTGGAGTGAAGTATTTCGAGTCCTGAAAGAAAACAGCTTCCAACCCAGATTGACGTACCCTGAAAAACTATCTTTCAAAATTAATGGAGAAACAAGATACTTCCATGATAAAGAACAAGTGAAGGAATTCATGACCACCAAACCAATCCTACAAAGAGTACTGGAGAGAGATAAAAATGACCTCAGTCCCAGGAACAGCAGCAGAGTGGGATTACCGAGTGGGACAGGGAATTGAATGGACAGGAAAATTAAGAAGCCAACAGAAATAAAATAGCATGATGGAGATGAATCAGTGCATGTTGGCCATGACCATTAATGTAGATGGCCTCAGTTCACCAATAAAAAGAAACATGGGCAGAGTGGATCAAGAAACAAGATCCATTAATATTCAGTATACAAGAAACACATTAACTTGAAAGGAAATTCATAGACTAAAAGTCAAAGGAGAGAAAACAATGCTCCATGCAACAGAGAACCAAAAAAAAGGCGAGGGTAGCTTGGCCATTAACCACAGAACAGATGAGAAAGATTTGGCATTTTTATACAATGGAAAGCTACTCAGTTATAAAGAAGGATAATCAGAAGGCTCTTGTAGGTAAGTAGATGCAACTTGTGATCATGCTCATGGGTGAAATGGTTCTGACTCACATAGATGAACATCATGTTGTCTCCCTACTATAAAAAACTGAAGGAATTATTGGGATCCAAAATGTACAATGGGTACTGTGAAAGTGAAAGGGGAGGAAATGTCTAAAAAGGGAAGGTGGTAGATGTTGTTAATTCTCTATTATTTAGTTTTAAATGTTTTGTTTTGATTGGTTTTATTCTGTTTGGTTTTGTTTGATTTTATTATGTCTGATGGCATGGGCAGCTATTTCAAAGAAAACAAGATATATTATGGTAGCCATTGTTGATTTCCTATTGTCTTGTTTTGAGACCCTGTATCACTTTCACTGTTTGGTTTTTATTGGTTTTATTCTGTTCTGTTTTGTTTGATTTAAATATGTCTGATTGTGTGGACAGCTATTTTGAAGATAGCAGGGGGCTGTATAGCAGCCATTGTTGATTGCCTATAATCTTGTTTTGAAGTCCTGATCACTTTCACTGTTTTGTTTTGCTTGACTTTATTTTGTTTTGTTTTCTTTGGTTTTATTCTCTTAAAAATAAAACATTTAAAATACAATCATGGCAATGGCAATTTGGATACATGTACTCAACTCAATAGAGAATAATCAAACAGTGAGATATATGGGACTTTTTCATGTATTATGTCTTGAGTTTGTAAACCACTTAGCAATGCTTTAACAGCTGACATTTGGTATTTACACAGCATCGAGGAATAGATGGCATTCAGCTTTGAACACTAAAGTCACTACCGAAAGTTATTAGCAAGCCAGAGTGTATTTCTCCACTCCAGTTTTGTGACTACAGAAATGATTACATGACTCTCATTTCACCATTGGGGAGTAGCAATATAAGCATGTCCTTGAAATCAGATGATTTGAATTATTATCCTTTGACATATTTTGGTCTGGTGACTTTTGGAAAACTACTTAGTCTTTCTTATTTTTGATTTCTTCATTTTTAAGTGAAAATATAGTGTCTTGCAGTATTATCTTGAATGTTAATGAGATAGTCATGTGAAACATTTTGTAAATTCTGTACAGGAAGATATTATTCATAATGTTTCCTGGAAAGGTTTTCAAAAACTAAATTTTCTCTTGTCCTGAAACTTCTTTATCATTATGGATTATCCATATCCTCTTTTCAGTATCAGCCTGGCTTTTCCCTGCCACCTGTCATACATCTGGACCAGTTTTCCCGTGTCCATTTTTTTTCTCCCATCCACTCCTGTCACTTACTAATTTCTCAAACTGAAATTCATTTTAATACTTCAGAAATAGATGAGTGAAAAGGTGCTTACAAAATAGCATATCAGCAGAAGTCTGAATATAATTGCTATTCCAATTAATACAAACAAATTCAATTAGCAAAATGTTACTCAAAAATAGAGCTCAAAAATTCAGTAGCATTTGGAGGATTCAGAAGATTACAACCTGCTTAGTATCTTGAGGAGCTGACAAGCTGCAGTAATAAAGATATCAGTCACTGCAGTGTGGCACACAGCCTTGTGTGCTGTCATTTCATCTGTGCCGGCTCCAGTGGCTTTGATGTTGGTTATCACATGATTATTGATTATTCTTGCCTTCTAGGACTAGGTGTATGATGTATGTCTTCTTCTGGAGGCAGAAGTGGATAGATACAGGGAAATCTAAAGGAAGGACAGTGGGGAGTTTACTTCTCATAAGTGGCATCAGTGACCAATGAAATGACCAGGTTATAGTAAGAGCTCTCCAAGTATATGAAGGGCTAATTTGACCTCAGTAGGAAGGAGGAAGAATTGGGAAGAAGAAAGATGCTCATTACATCCTACTTAAAGCTCAGGCATAGCCAGTAAAATGAGACACCCACATTATCTTAATGATGGCTATTAATGACTTTGCTGGGCTGCTATGAAGAGAAAGCAACTGAAAGAACTAGATAGTGTTGTAGACATTTTCTTGTAAAATGAAAATGGAAATGAGTAAAACTTTGAATTTAAATATTGACCCAATAGAACATGTATTTACAAGTGGGCTCTTTTTTATGTACCTGTGAGCCATGTGTACATCTTCTTTGGAAAAATGTGTCTTCAGATTCTTGTTCATTTTAATTGGGTTATTTTTGTTTTCATTATTGTGTTGCACAAATTTCTTACTTCCTTTAGATAGTATATATTTATATTTGTCAATTATAACTCACTAAAGCTGGAAATAATATTAAAATAAAATAGAAGATAAAAAGGGATTTTATTTTTTGTCAAGTAAAGAAATTTCCTATTGTTTAGAAAGAAAAATTGAAAACAAATGTCTACTACTGCTTACATAACATCATTGTCTTGGTCTTTTGAGTTAAGTGAAGGTTTGGTGGCTGCAGCTCACTGTAAATGTTTCGTACAGTGGTAAACAACCTTAAGCAGCATATTACCCAATGAAGTGCATGTTCTTTTAAATGCAAATGAAAAATTTCAAAATTTGGATAAGTAAATTGAGATTGGCGAAGAAAGATGAAACTTAAATATTCTTTTGGCAACAGGATTTTCTGTTATTAGCTTCAAAAGTCACAGTTGAAACATCAACAAAAATATACTTTCATTGAACCAGGAAGAAAATTCTAGGATGATATTACATATCTCACTTGTATGGGTATTATTTTATAATAATTCTTGAGACAGACCTTCAAAAACATTGTAATCCTCCTTCCTTGGCCTCTGTAGTCAAAGTTAATTATTGCTACCTCTATGTTCCTAAGATGTCTTGCACATATATGAATTATAGCACTTATCATACCAAAGTCAATTGTATAAAATTTAAACCTATGGTTTGTCCATTAGAAATTGTACTTCATACAAAATGTAAGAATTCCATTTCATTGACTATGACCCACATTTAAATATTCCTTTTACCACTTATCCATTCATATTTAACTCAACAGATTCTGCCAAACATTGTGAGCAGTGGGTATGGGTCTGGAAATATTTAAGGAATAACCATAAAAACCATCTTCACTCTTCAGGGGATATTTACTATTTTAATAAAGCAATCTTTCAGTTATGTGACATATGGGAAAAAGAAATAGGTACCACATAGGGAAAACAGCATTTGAGGTGAAGGAAAAGTAAGATTCTGCACATGGAGAAGTTTGGGGAGAGTGTGAGGCATTATGGGTACACTGAACAGCAATTACGTCATTTCAGATTCATCTAGTAGGATTTCTGTTTTTCAAAGACAAGACAATTGTCTTACTCAATGCTGTAGTTTTCTAGGACTGCTATCACCTGGTAATATAAAAAGAGGTGTTTAAAACAACAGATTTATTTTCTCACAATTCTGGAAACTAAGAGTTCAAGATCAAGGTTTTGGCCAAATCATAATGTTTTATGAAACTTCTGGAGAAAGATCCTTGCTTTCTTTTTTACACTTCGTGTGGTTAAGGTTTGTTGAAGTTAACTCTAATCTCTGTTTCCATCTTCACATGGCTTCTCTGTCCCTACAACATGATGTCCCTGTGCTGTCTTATGTGCAAGAGGGTATGGTAGTGGTGGGGTCTCTGTATCTGTTTTCACATCACATGGCATTCAGTTCTCTGAATGTGTCTGGATTCTCTTTTTCTTTTAAGGACACCAGTCTTTGGGTTAGGGTTCATCCTAATCACCTCATCTTAATTTGATTACATTCTATTTTCAAAGAAGGTCCCATCCTACCAAAACAGTCACAGTCACTAAAAATGTATATGTTATCCTTGATTCAGGAAAATAGAAAATGAACCATTACTATTTGAAAAATATTCAACCAGTTTGAAAGTTGTCAGCCTTTGCCATGTGTTCCTCCAATTACTTCTATCATATGCTTCTATTTTTTATATAAATCCTATTTTCTTTATCTAAATCACCTTTGTTATCTCCCACTTTATCCTAAAATTGAACTTGTAAGTTTCCCTTTCAGAAATGTGTGTAGGGTTACTTCACATTCTGAAATATTTACATATACAATATTATTTTTACTAAATTCCTATTCTGGTTCCTTTGTCATATATTTCTTCCATGTAGCTCTCATGGACACATTTATTTGAATTTGACTTCAATACTTTATTTAGAATTGTCAAAAAGATGGCTAGAAAGTTCTCCTATAAGCTTGATTTTTTTCTCTTTTACTTGAAAATGAGAAAAAGTGACATTGAAAACTGCAGAAGTTAAGCTGGCGTGTTTCACCTAGCCCTCTGAGGTGACTTGTCAGTTAGGTTTTAGTAAATGCTGTGAGTCACAGTGCTTTCTCTTGGTTCAGGGCCCTCTGGTACCTATGGGTCTTATCAGAAGCAGCTGGATTTCACACCTATATTTGTCACCCTTCTAGATTCTTCCTTCTGAGCTTATTATCACCATCAGCAGCTACGTTGAAGATATGCTGCCAGGAAAAAGAAACGTTTTCTGCAAGGAGCAAAAAGGTTTCTTATTCCCATATGTCAGCACTTCAGCTCAGGCCCATTGCCAATAACTAATAGCATTTAAACAATGGTTCATTCAGGTGAGAGTTATGAAAATGTTCCTCTTCTGAGATGATTCATCAGATATTATTACTCAAAAGTGAGAAGAAAATTGGCTGATTTTGCATTTAAAAACTACTGAAGCACATTGAAAATGAAGCTGGAGACCCAATTCCTAGACCAAGTTTCACAGGTAACTTGTTGCTTGACAATGAATTTCTACATGACCTTTCCACATCTCCATTTTCTCATATCTAAAATTAAGAGAATGCCCTCTTTTTTACCTACTCTTGTGAAAATAAAGAGATATGGCATGTGCAATGATTGAAATTGCAAGGTGCTAAGTATGTTTCAGATATTAGTATTTCAATTTAGAAATTTGAAAAGATTAAAATCTATGAAATTGAGAAAGTTGGCAAAAGAGTCATTGGTGATTAGTGTTTATTCATTTGATTTCACATCCTGTGGTTTCATTGAGGGAAATTATTTATGTTTTAAAAGGTATTGTTGGGCCTGGGATTTAGCTCAGCAGCATAAGTGCCTGCCTGGATAGTGTGAGGTCGTGAGTTCTATCCCCTGTACAAAGAAAAAAAAAAGGCATTGTTAATAAACATGGTGAGTGATCACATTGAAATTTAAAAATTGTTACAGCAATAAACACTGTCATTAATTCCCTCAAAATATTTTTCCTCACTTTGCAAACATTTTCCCCATCATTCTTGCCAATTTTCAAAGCAGTTTGTGTCTTTTCCTAGCTGCCTCAATCTCCTGATTTGATTAAAAATGTTTACAGAAATTTCTGCCAAATAAAAATATTATGGTGTATTTTCATCTACCTTATTCACCAGATATGGCACCATGTGACTTCTTGCTCTTTCCCAAAGGAAGGACCATGAAAAGTAAATGGTTTGAATCAATTCAAGACGTTGAGGCAGCCACAACAGAGCAAATAAAGACAATCATGAAAGATTTCTAGAACTACTTCAGAAAGTGGCAAGAACAATGCGATAAGTGTATATAAAGAGAGGGGGAGTGTTTTGAGAAGGATTGATGGCAATGTGTCTTTTTACTGTAATAATTTTTTAAATTTAAATATTCACCATGCTTTTTATTATACCTTCTATATTACTTTCAACTTAGAATCTAGTGTAAAAACTTCATTTTTATTATCATCTCATTTTTCTCTAATAGATCTTAGAGTACATTGGAGGAAACAATTATTTGCTGGTCTGTAGAGTTAAGGATCCTAGAAAATCAAATACCCAAACTTGTGGGTCAAGGGACTAATAAACTAAGTAAGACACTCATTCCTAGCTTGAAACTTTCATTTATTACATCTAAAAATTAAGTGTAACCAATCTAAACACATGTGGATTATAATAAAGAAAATAACATGCTATGGGCATAATAAAGAAAGGAGAGATGGTTGTAACTGGGTGGATCTTTGTTTAGTACCAAATCATGAATAATGATGATGAAGATGGGCTGGGGATTTAGCTCAGTGGCATATGTGCCTGCCTGGCAAGCACGAGATCATGAGTTCGATCCCCGGTACCAAAAAAAAAAAAAAGATGATGAAGATCACCTGATTTTCATAAAGCTTTTTGATAGCTTTGACAGATAAGCATAAACCAAATAGAGTTTCAACAAAGAATGGATAGTGGAAAGGTTCATAATGTTTATTTATTTTTATTTTAGTTTCTTTGTATTTCTTTACTTTGCTATAATGAATATTTTTATACACACTGAATTAATGTTTTATTAGTGTATGTTTGCAACACAGAATAACTGCATTCATCTTGGGGAACTGGTATCTATGTATATTACATCATCATTTATAATAATGAACATTATTTACCTGTCAAATTTAAATAAATAAATATAAACCTAAATACATCACCACCCATCTTTTATTTTTATCTTTATTTATATTTTATTTGCATATGTTTGTGATACATTATAATTACACTTATTTTCAGGAGTTGGTACATATATGTCTCATATCTTCATCATTTTTTAATCTCCTTTTCCCTCTATCTTTCCCCTTCCCTTGGTCCCTTTCTCTGTCTCAAAAACAATGTGAATTCTTATTTCCTACTTTCTCTCTTTAATTTTACTCTACTCCCTAATTTATTTGTATTTTGGGTTTCTCATACATAAAAGAAATGATATGCTATTTAACTTTCTGTGTCTGACTTACATCACTTAATATTAAGATCTCAAGATCCACCCATTTTGCCATAAATAACATTAATTCATTTTTTCTTATGCCTGAGTAAAATTCCATTGTGTACATATACCAAATTTATCTGTTCATCTGTTGTCACTATCCAATATTCAAAGTTAACTTCATTGATACTAACTGCCAGATGTATGCTTTATGAAATCTTTAGGCAACAAGAATAGCATTTTCACTTGATTAACATCTATTTGATGTATATCTTATTTCTCTTAAAAACTCCAACATTGCTTCCACAAATTAATTCAATAAATACCCAGGCTCTGGTATGCCCCTATTTACACCCCAGAGTGCCAAGCACAGTGCCTATGGAAAAACAAATATGTATTGAATATGTTGAATTGAGGAGGTCTTGGTAACAAAACATGGTGAGTCACAGGTACCAACTACAGCCATCTTGCATTATTTGATTACAGAATGAGAAACCTAATACATGAAGTGTGGGGCTTTTTTTCTTCAAAGCATTTGAAAATACATTTTGGAAGAAACGTTAAAATGAATGAACAGACAAAGAGCTTTTTTTTAAGTAGGAGACTGATATTCTCTATGTATGAATTCAGCTTCAGATAAATACACTTAATTATCTGACAGAAAATGTCACCACCAGATACTAGAACTAAGAGAATACAGAGATTCAAACTATTGAGAAATCAATGTGACGAGGACCCTTGAAAAGGTTAAGGCTCTCAAAAAGCCATTTGAAATTGCTATTAGCAACAGTATTCAGCAGGGAGAGATGTGATGGTGCTATGTTTTGCAGTGATAAGTTGTCTTATGTGGGGTCTGTGAGAACAGAAGTAAAGTTCATTAGAAAAAAAATGCGTTTCCAACTGAATGTCCTTAAACTTTGTTTGCCATGTAAATAAATATTAAAATACATGGGTATGGACAAGAGGCCTCAGTTATATAGTAATAACCTTGCCAATTCCTCCTCCAGTCCATAAATAAGTTCAATTTCTGGATTAAAAATCACTCTCTGTTAATGTTTTATATGTAGATTGCTGTCAATTGGCTCTCTGCTGTCCAGACACAGAGTGCTGACTTTGACACTGTAAATTGGTTCTGGACAGTAGATAATACAAAACATTAAGGTCATGTCTTTTTTTTTAAAGGTCAGCTATTTTTGCTTTGTGGGACTGTGACATACAAGGGAATGCACTTCCTGACTTGCCTTTCAACACAAAACTTGTTACAGCTACCGAAGTGCTATAAACAAACAACCTTCACCTATTTGCCCTTTCAAAGTGAAAAAGGAGTTACCTCAGTTGCAAAAAGCAACTTGATCAAGTACACACCATTTGAAGGGGTATCCATATTAACTGATAAACCGAAGCAAGATTATAATTCTAACCTTTGCCCTAATCCTAGCTGTTTCAGACAACTATGATGGGTCATTCTAGTTCCAGAGCTCTTCGTGATCAGATGAAATTATTGCTCCTGCTTGGAACTTTAACTTCCCTTGGTCTAATCCTGTTTCTTTCTCCTGACTTCCACAGACACTAAATCCTTAGTAGACGTACTGAACAGTCAACTACATTGTAAAACTGACTCTTGCCAACACAACTGACAAAAGAGTGTCACAGACAAACTTGAAAGGTGACATTTCTCAATTAGTAATGCAAATAAAGATTCAGAGGAAAGCAGAGTCCTTAAATGCTGGAGAGAGTTCTAAGCAGTGTGAATAGTCTATAGTGACATTCTCAGCAATTCAGAGTATGACATGGGTAAAGTCAGGAAAGGTAAGTTCAACCAAAACAAGAGTCACAAAATGAGGCTGCAGAAAAGGCGACCTTGGGATTACAAAAAACAAAACTGACTCTAGCTGATCTCTGGCAGTAGTAGCAAAGTATGACCATATCAGGGAGAATACTAAAGACAGCAGCATAAAAACGGTGAGTTTAGTAACCAAAGAGCACTTGGTGAGTTTAAAAATATAAATGAGAATTGTTTTTGGGGAAACTCCAAGGGAAAGGTAGAGAAGTAGAGGAGATATCCGGAAGGTGTTACACTGATACTGTCATGGTGAAAGCCAGAATGTAAAGAAAGAGTGTATGCAGGCAGAGAGAGGCAAAGACAGAGAAAAGGAGTCTTAGATACAGTTTCAAAGAGAAATGTCCTATGAGAGGCTGCTATATGTGAATTAAATCAAGTAGCAGCCCTAAAACCTTCTTTGGGTGCCAAGTATCATTTGATGAATGCCATTTGGTGAACACTTAGGTACACGCAGGATTGTTTCAAGTACCTTAGATATATTTTATTATTTTAAGGTAGACATTTTTCTTCTTAGCTTGTAAAATAATCATATTTAGAAACATTTGAGCACCTATCTAATGTCATCCCACTAATAACTGTCAGAACTGGAATTTTAACACAAGACTGTTGTCAGTTCTCTTAAGCACTATATGAACACATATCTAAAACTGATGATTTCAATATTGAAAGTTTCCATTTGTTAGTAATAAGAGGCACAAAGCAGAAATCTCCTACTGATAATTATTTATTGATGTCAACATATATTTGAACTAGTCTCTTCCTAAATCATTATGTTACAAGAACACAGGAATTCAAGAGGAACAAGTCCTCTGAAATTAAACCTGTCAGGCAAATAAATTACCTTTCTCGTAGTGTAATTTACTAATATAGTACATATAGGTTCCTTCATTCATGAACTATTCGAATTTAGGTAGTTGCAGAAGTTCACCTACTTCAACAGGTGGATTCTTTGATCTTTCACATTGAAGTTTTTGTGCCATCAAGGGTAGTACAGCATAGTCTCAAAGCGTTCTGAATTAATTTCTCTGGTATTCATTACCCAGTTGAAAAGTAACTAGTAGCAAGTAGTAAAAGTAGCAAGTCAAGGGTGAAAAATGGTCTGGAATTCTGGAAACTGGAATTGACTTTGTGTCAGCAGTAGAAGCTGCATAATGGTTACAATCCAGTATCCCAGAAGGTCATATAAAACACTATTCATATTACCTTTCTTTGTGTTATAAGTCTTCAGTTATATATAGAAGGAGATAACAAGGCATATTTTAATATAATGCTTTATTCAGAAGGACAATAGCATTAATAATTTGTTGAGTGATGATAAATCTACTTACATATATTGGCTAGCTATCTTCCAACAATCCAATTCTGATATTTTTAGATATCTGTATTATTATTATAATTTAACCATGTACTTGAGTTTATAAAAGGGAGTTATTCATAAATGCATTAAAGTCAATTAGTTGCATATTTCTCTATTTCACGTATTTCATTATTGCAGAAGAGGTTATTGAGAAACCTGGAAACTCTCTGTCATATCTGCAAAAAATATGCAATCAAAACCTGGGAGAACTCTATAAGGTCATCATGCATTTGTGTTCACCCCCCATGAAAATGCAGCTGCCTTGTCAGGTAATACTGTGTGTCTCAGCATACTCATCTTTTCAACCTCTTCATACCTTAAACCAACTTGAAGACACACAGAGACCTGTTTTTCAAGGTAACATCTCACAACTAACTCATTAATGTGCTACAGGAAAGCACAAATAGGAAAAGAGTCACATCGCAAAGAGTTACGGAATGTGTCCAGAAACCTTTGGGCAACATGCTACCGTTTGTGAAGAATAAAAATATCATTATCATCAACAGAGCTTAACATTCTGAAAAGTGTCATCTTAATGGCAGAGCAATCACATGGACTAAACATATTTAGTGGAAAAAAAACCAAGTAGGTTAACATAATTACATCTTGTAAGGCATACACACAATGGATCTCCACACACACTAGAAAAACGAGATTTCCCAAGGGACCATTAGGCTCCTGTTTGGGTTTCTTGCACTCATGGGACAGATACATACTATTTGAGCAACCAGTATCAGTGGTCTTGAAGTAGACTTGGACATCAATGCACAGTCCTAAGGGACTTCTGGAAGTTCTTAAATTTGCCCTTTGATGATCACGCATGGTCGGAATGCAGTTGACTCCTTCTCACCATTCATCTTTCAACATTAATATCATTCCTTTAGGAAGTTTTCCCTGACTTCTCCATCTAAAGTAACCCCTCTCTCTTTACTTTGCTTGTTTTACTATTAACATATCATCGCAGGATATTTTTTATTCCTATAATTATTTCACTTTCTTCAGACTAGTTCTAAGTTCTTTAAAAGTAGAATTCACTTTCCTTTTGTTCATCACTGTATCCACAATGCCCTAATCTCCATATGACTGAAGATTTCCATATAAAGGTTTGGAGAAAATATTACACCAAGTAGCTGAGTGTGGTGGCAATGCCTACATTCCAGTTAATACAGAAACTTGAAGCAGGAGGATCACATTCCACCCCAGCCTGGGAAACTCAGTGATTTATCAAGAATTTGCCTTTAAATAAGTTAGTTAATTAATACATTAATAAATAAAATAAAAGCTAGGGATACAGCTTAGATGCAGCTCTGTTCAACCCTCAGTACAACACACACACACATTCAAACAAAAAAATTGCATCAAATCTGGATTATATGTTTCAGCTAATATTTCTTAAGGAAATGTGGTGTCCCTGTCCCTTATTAAGAACATATTATACCATTATTAGACCATTTGTTCTTCATAACAACCCTGTGAGATGAGTATTAATATCCACATCCTATAGATGATGAAAATTTAAGGTAAGAATGCTTTTGTTGAAAGTGTAGAGTGTAGATGTCTCTTCCACAGACTGATTTCATTTCCTTTGGATACAAACCAATTAATGAATGGGATCATTGGATCATAAAATAATTTTTAATTTTTTTGATGAAATTCCATACTGTCTTCCACACCGGCTACAGCCACAGTGTATGTCTTGGTTACTTTCTCTTGTTGCTGGGATAAAACACCTGACACCCAAAGTGAAGCAAGGAAAGGTTTATTTAGCTTACAGTTCTGGGGGTTTCAGTCCATACTCAGCTGGTTTTAAAGCAGGGTGGCGTGGCTGAGAGGCAGCCATTTACGGTGGCTGCAAGCGGAAAGAGGGACCCTCACCAAAGAGGAAAACACGCTCCCATTCCAATCCTTACATTGTATGTCGGCTCCACCCCTGGGCGGGTGCAGAACTCAAACCCCCAATCCCAGCACTAGACAAGGAGTCAACCACAAATGCTAGATCCAGCCGCTTCCATGACTACAGGGGTTTTGGGGGGCCATCTATATACAAACCATAACAATGTACAAGTATTTCCTTTTTTCAATGTCCTTTCCAGCTCAAGTCTTATTTTCAGTCCTTTTGATAACAGCCATTCTTACAGGCATGGGGTAATATCTCATTGTGGTTTTGATTTGCAAGAAATCTTTACACTCCAGTGTATTAAGCAGCAGTTTTCTACATCATTTATCACATGATTGCATATTTTTATTTTGGTTTCTCATTTTTGGTGTGTATAAGAGCTCTGCAATGATAAATATAGTATCTTCTATTGGCTTTATCATCACTGCAGTATTCAGCACAGTGGTGAGTTTACAAATAATGACAAAATCTTTAAATTGTTTACATGGGATGGAAATATAATTCCTATAATTGTGGGCAGAATATCCTTTACACAGGTTATGAAATCTCCCTTTGTATCCTACAGTGAACAGATCCCTAAGTAGGAACTGGGGACCTACTCACATGTCTGGGCTGAGTTAAAATTAACTATTATGCTATTCTGTTTTTTAAGATTTATTGAGGAGAGAAAAGTGCATGTAATTACATTAAATCTCTACTTCTGTATTTTATATATTTTACTAGTGGTTCATATTTAATCCTTGTCCTCATCCCCACTCCTATCGATCTCAAAATCTTAGGAAAATAAAGCGGCAGCTCTTCCTCTCCATAAAATTTGTTACTGCTAGTAGAGGGTGTCTCCTGGCATCAACGTTTTGGATATATATGTATTTTGGTTTTTTTAAACAAGGCCTAAAAATACAGTAGTAAAGAATTCTGGCCTTTGATCAGTAGTAGGAAAAGTATTGACAATAGAATTACATTACTAAATTTAAGCCTTCATTGCTGATTCTAGTTTTATACAGGAAACAAGAAAGGAAAAATGAAAACTCCTGTACCTTCTAATCTATTAAAAGAAGTGTAACGGTGTGAGTATGTTTTAGACTCTTCATAGGCAATGACTTCTCAATTCTCCCAAGTTTTGCACTGAGGAACAGTGAAGTTAAGTAACTTGCCCAATTTCATACATCTGTTAGTGGCTGATCTTTTAACAAAAGATGTTATGATTAAAATTGTAATACCTAAAAGTCACTGTCTGAACCAGTTCTTCTGAAAGCATCTTTTGGCTCCAAAATAAATTCAGTAGATGTAAGTACTATGAATACAATAAATTTCTTCCCATTAAAAGCATTACTCTATGCATGCTTTCTTATAGTATTTGTTTTAAAGTGTTTTACAGTCACAGCTTTTTAATAGTTTTAAATAAAGATAAAGGAAAAAAAGCAAAGATACATGCATCTTAAAATATTGTATAATAGCAACCTATTAATTTGTCACAAATAGGTATTTTTGGACAGCATCGAATTTTTTCCTAAATAAACTTAATGGAAATTCAAATTAGATCTTTTTCAGATGTATACTTCTGTTATAAAGTGCTGTGTACTTCTTGTGTGTGAAATTTCCTTTTATTAATTGACAAAACATGGTGGAAAAAAAAAAACATGCTATTCCGTGCGCTTTTGGCAAACTTCAGTGCTGAAGTAATTGAATACAGTTATTTCCAGTTTTGTGGTTCTAGCACATAGTGATATTTAAATAATGCTAGAAGTAAATAAAATAGGTGTTAGAATTTGAGTAACACTGCCCTTTAAGATTTCTAATTCAATAAGATAGATGTATCATTTAAGATGATTCTATTATCCCATGACGGTATGACATTCTGTTTATATTATGTCTAGTGTAAGATATGTATAAACTCCAGGAAGAGAAAAGTCAGATAGTGACTCTCGAGACTGGGACTGGGAGCAGCCAATCAAGGAGCCAACTAGCCAGCCTTTCTGGTAAGCTGCAGACCATGCAGAGCCCAGGAAGAGAAAAGTCAGTGCTTCCTGCGAGCTTGCAGGCATGCAGGTTGAGAATCACTAAACCCCCTCAACCCATAAGCCACCAGCTGGTTTGGAGGTCAGTGTGAGTTGATAGCAAGGAAGGTACAAAAACCAGCTGAAGACTTGTAGTGTTTGATTTAATTTTCAGGCCTGGGGCTGGCAGTCTGAGTATCTATAGAGAGGCTAACAGCATGCACTGTGGCAAATATGAGGGCTTTTTTCTATCTTGTTTTTGAAGTCTAATATTGTTCTTGCTATTTTGTTTTGTTCTTCTTCTTCTTCTTCTTCTTCTTCTTCTTATTATTATTATTATTATTATTATTATTTGCTTTACTCAAAATTCTGTTTTGATTGGTTTTATTCTGTTTTGTTTTGGTCTGATTTTGCTACGCCTGATGGAATGGGCAACTACTGTGAAGATAACAAGATATACTATGGTAGCCATTTTTATTTTCCTATTATCCTGCTGTGATGCTCTGTGCCAATTTCACTGCTGTGTTTTGATTGGATTTATTTTGTTTTATTGGGTTTTATTATCTTTCAAATAAAAAAATTTAAAAAAGATATGTATAAACTACTGAAAATACAGCTTGTCTCCATGAAACAATTATAAATTCAAAATAACTGATGTGTTTCTGTTTTTATCTTAAAGAGAATAAAACCAAGCAAACAAAAGAGAACAAAACCAATCAAAACAAACCAGTAATTAATGTGTTTCTACAAATTAGGATTATTTGGAAAAATATTCTTCTTTCTTGCTTTTCTCAAATATAGCTCTTTCAGAGGAAGCAAGCTGGAGAAAACAGTTTAAAAAACAGTTAACTGTTAGTCTAGTAAAGAAATCTTCACTGGACACCACATTTTTAATAGATAATGTTTTCCTTACTCATCATCCATTATTTATTCCTGGTGTTCCCAGTTTAATTTTGTTTTTTTGCTCTTTAATAAAAGAATTTTCAAGCTCCAGAGGTGATTTATTGAAAGATTTCATTGTATCTCTTCCAGAAAATTTTGAATGTATTACAAAAAAATGTGAAAGATTCATTTCAAAGGAGTAAAATGAATTCTCTTAGCACAAAATCATGATACTTGTATACAAATTGCTCATTTGAATCACAAATCCCATAAATACAGGCTGGGTTAACATATTTGCACACCAACCAAAATATAAGCTAGAACTATATTATCATACTTTAATTGCTTTATTTAGAACTTAATTCTTTTATAGTAGCTACAAAATATCATATTTAAATTTTTTGCATGTAATAAAATATATGCATTTGTAATCATGAGGCCACTTTAAATAAATGTCCTACTTGGAAAAATGAATTAGGCAAAATCCATTATTTATTTTTATATTGAAAGAATAGAAGAATCTGGCAAGGAAGAAAGCTGTCAAGTATGTAACTCATTCTAAATTACTACTGGGTTTCCCTTTGTTTACATGACAATGGTACTCCTGTTCTACAATAATACAGAACAGCTTTCCCATGTTCAGAATTCTTTGAGACAACACAAGTTCCAAGACTACAGTGTGCCCTGCTGCTCAACTAAGTCTATATATTTAGTTTACAAATAATGAAATGTGCAGTTAAAAACCATACACTCAGACTAGATTCTTTCAGAACATTTTTCTGGTATATATTATAAGTGCTCAGCATATATGTTATATTTACATTATGGGAGTTAATTATTTTATTTTTATACCGAGCATAGTCAATTACCGAGCATGCAAAGCAATGTGGTAAGTGTGCCATGGGTGATTTGGATCTAACTCATCATTCAATTTAACAATTTGTCCAGTATTTAACTTACCTAGTACTACATAAGAATCCTACTTAAAAGACATGCTCTTAGTGCATTTACTTCTCATCCAGAAGATTATATCATTTGTTTCTAAAGAGAAGTTTTCATTTTAGAAAAATATAATTTCTAGTTTAAGAATTATGTGAGAAAACTCTGCACAGTTTATGTTTATAAATATTAATCTGAGTGTCAGTAATCAGACATTAGAACAATTGATCTATGTATTATTTGTAATATAAAGTGGATGAAGCCAGACTAATTTGGTTTTCTTTTGAAAAATTTATACACAGCCTTCAATAAATACTATATTTCTGTACATTCTGATATCTGCATTTTCATTGCACACCAGAAATTTAACCCAGGTAGGTTTTTCCTCTCTCTCTAGACTCAAAATTCTTCAGAGACAAGAAATCCATTTCTTCTTCCCTAAGATATTTAATATTTGCTGAACACAGTAGCAAATAAAATCTTGCTAAGTAAAGTAAATCTGTATTAATAGAATTCTGACAACTGTTAAGATTTTCTCATTCATAAAAAGTTCTGGCAGTTTTCAAGACATTTTCCGTTCAATATGTAATTTTAAATGCAACATGTAGGTTTTTATTAACTATAAAATGAAATTTCGAACCTGGTCTTCAAGGAGACAATATTTGTTTAATAGTTTTTTTGAAAGAGTAAGCTCTAAATGATGCTACTTCAACAAAGATTGATGGAATGCACACTGCGTGCCAGGTACAGTGCTGGGATAGGACAGCAGTTTATAATATAATGGTAGGAGTCCATTTCAAAATCAAATTATTTCAGTGTAATACGGGGCCTTAGCCAAGTTTCCTTTAAAAATGAGCCTTGGGTGAAGGGCTCAATAATAGCATTTTATATGGAAATATGACTCCAGGTAGCAGAGGCATAGGATTAGGGTAATGAGTAACCTGGTGTTGTCTGAAAAACCTTATGAAATGCACTTCAGAACTGTCAAAGAGGAAATATTTATGTAAAAGTTTGTATTACACATTAGTCAGGGGTGGGCCTCATCGGCGTTATTTTTAGGAAAAATTAGGTTAAATGAACCCTGGAAATTTCCAAGAGTCATTGCATGTCAAAGCTACAGAGAAGTCTGGGATGGTACACGAGAGGCAAGAAGGCCTAAAACCAAGTGCCATCCACTAGTACCTGCATGAAGTGAGCCAAAAGTTGCTGGGGTTCTGTCAATCCTGACAGAACACTGACTGAAGTACAAGATGAAATAGGAAAATATTTGTTTAGAGTTTTCTAGAGGAACAGAAAATACAAAGTATATGCATAATATGATATGTAAATATAAAGTATATGCACATTTAATGTACATATAAAATGTACATGTGATTATACAAAGAGATTTTAGGTAGGATTACAGGAGCAGAGGCAGAAGAGGCACAGTGGCTGTCTGTAAGATCATAGGCAGAAGAGTCCAGAATGTCGGCTCTGTGTGCTTCAGAGCCAGAGGATTCAGCAGCAATGACAGTTGAAGGTCTCTGGAAGCTCCCTGTAGAGTCAGGGGGGTCAATCTGTTGAAAGGTTGAAAAACGGGAATCCAATGTCCAAAGGCCATGGTGGAGACTGGAGCTCTTCCAAGAAAAAGGGAAGCACTTCTTTCTTCCTTTCCTTGGTTCTGTCCAGGTTACAAGGCTATTGGTTGGTGCTGCCCACATCTGAGGTGGGTCTTCCACTCTCAGTTTGCTGGCCTATATGTCAGTCATCTACAGACACACTCAGAATTTGCTAACCTGCTAGATGGTTCTCGCTCAAGTCAACTGACATATCACAATTCGTGATCACAATATTCAAGTGCTCACTATACATGGTAAAGGCAAAGATCAAAGGTGTACAGAAGCTAACAGGAAGAACATTTTTAGCCTAACTTAGCCTTTAGGGAAAACTTCTGAAATAATACCGTGTTTGGACAATGAAAAGTGAAAATGTAATATAGTATTATATACTCAAAATAGAACTCCAAGAATATAAGGTTTCTAAGTGCTCTCAGGTAAATATTCAGAAAGACCACCAGCTTCCTCTCTACTGAACTTATTGAAATGAGAATCATTTCACAGTAACAGAGTCACACCAGCATGCCAGCCCATCCTTTGTTCATGCAACTGGAAGGTGTTACCACTTGACAGACTACAGTACCCACGTGGAAGGGACATTTTGTCCTCTAAACTCCCTATAGAAGAGCAGTGCTTTTTTTTAAACCAAAAAGAAAGTATTCCAGAAGAATCTCTTGGTTGTATGTGTATGTAGGCACTAGATCTAAAAAGAGAATTGGGAGAGATGTCATATAGGCAATTCTAGAGGGGCCGTTCAGTATTAGTGTCCTCATTTTTGAAGTCTAAGTTTCCCAGGAAAGAGAACAGTGGATCTTGAAAGTAAAGGTAAGCCCAGAACTGCAGGGCAAGAGGAGGAATGGCAGGAGGCTGTGGAAATTAGATAAGACTGCGTGCTACAGTCTAGTTGAGACACCACATCATGGAATCAAAGGACCCCATACAGCAGAGGAATACGATCTGAGACATCTTGTCTGTTGGGATGTAAAGGGGAGAGTTAGTCAAAATATTGAGTAGTTTAGGAAGAACTTATCCTCAGTAAGTGTTAATTGGAAACAGTATCTGTCCACACCCAATGCACAAACAAAATTTTAAAATTTTAAACATGAACCATATTGTTGCTTATACTTTATGTGTGTAGGTCTTAGAAAGTGAAAATTGCAGTTCGTGATATTTGGAAGGTAACTTTAGTGAAAAACTCTTCAGTTTGGTTTAAAAGCATTAGTTTTCAAAAACACATCATACAGTAGTATTTTCATATGAAGTCAATAGAGCATAGAATTAGAATTTTATTATTTTCAAATAACAAAAACGAATGGTCATGTGTGTATTATTGCAATACATTTTTAACTTTTATTTTATTAGTACATGTACGTTATATGTAATGATTATATTCATCATGCAGAGTTAGTACATGTCCATAATACAACTTAATTCTTATTTTCATCTTTCTTCCCCTCCCCTCCCTTCCTGTGCCCTCCAACTCTTTTTGCAAAAATTTTTATTTAAACATTCACTGTATGCTTTAATCATACCTCATCTAAAGCTAATAGTTTGAGTCCTTATGATGTGCCCAATCCTCACTAATTCCTTCACATTCACTGTTTCATCTAAAGACAAGGATTATTTTTAATTCATTTTACAGACAAGGTAGCTGAAGGTTGGAGAGGTTCAATAACTTGCCAAGGACTTACAGTAGAGTCAAGACTTAAGAAGAATCTGTGTGCTTGACTCCAAAATGCACAGTGTTTAACTCCTGTGTTTTAATATCCTCTCTGGGAAGGATTCCGATATCCTCTTTGGGAAGGATTCTGGAAGGGATTCTGTTCATTTGGGAAGGGAATCGCAAGGCACAATGCCATGAACTAATGTGACTTAAATGTGGAAACTGACATTATTACTGTTCTAAGAGTTTTGGGGTGGAGGAGACAGGAAGAAAAGAACACCAAGGCTAAATCAGTGACCAAGAAGATGTTCATTAATGTTCTTTTAGTAAATTGAGAGGGTTTTTAGGCAAGGGAATGATGTGGTCAGATCTGTGATTTCACCAAGGTTAATTCACCAGTACATCTATTAAGTTGAAATTAATGAGATAGTGAACTTTTAATATTAGTCTATCAGTTTTAAAAATCCTTGTGATAACAAGGAAAACACAATTTAAAAAATGACTGAAAGTTCAAATTCATAGCCACAGCCATGACTAGATAAACAATTTAAAGAGCATCATAGTCATTTCTACATTCAAAAACTAAGAGTAAGAATATGTTCAACCCTTAATTTAAAACTTCACAATTCATATCTTTTGTTTTCCATATAAATATATAAGTTGTTCTTTAGAGAAATTCCTGATTTAGCAGCTTTTGTAATTTGACTATGGCATGTATTTTTTTCAGTAAAAGGTTTGGTCATGAGCTCATTTTAATGTTTATGCCTAGAGTATGATGTGACTAATTTAAAGGTCAGACTTCTTAAACGTTAATGAATATTTTCTATGGATCTTTTGGCATTATGAAATGAAATATAATCTTATAACACTATAAAATTCTTTTAACCCAGAGCGATTTTATTTCATACCATAAACAATTTCACATCTTGAGAGTATGGGATTACAAGCCCAATTCTTAGAAGAAAATCACCCAATATTGTAAAATTGATTACAGCGTTACCCAACATGAATAGCATTAAACTCTAGGTATCGTACAAGGCAAAGACTATTAAAATCAAGTCATTTGGGGAAAGTTAAAATGCAACAGCTCTAAACCTTAATCAAAATTCTTCTTTTAAAGATGCATAATTAATAAAAAGAAAGTTAAAAAGACAACTAATTATAAAAAAATGAAATGAATATTCTAAGTACCTATAATACATATTTAGGTACAAACTCCAAATTTCTAAAAGTAATATGATCACATTTTCTAGTGTTTTTATATGTAAAGTTTTTTTTTAAAGTACAGAAAATCACGTAAGTTCATTCTCACCTGAGTACACAAATCTTAGCAATTTGGGAGGCACTGCAAAATGCATGAAATTCTAGTTGTGGGACTGAAATCATACAGTAGTATCATTTACATGATATTATAATCAAAGTTTTCCAGAGATTAAAAATTACATGGTAACCCTGGTAAAGAGACACAGCTATAAATCTAACATACTGACACATATCTTCAGAACTCCTATCTTTCCCCTAAAACAAAGACTTGAATACAACATTAAATTTTAAAAGTATTTTCTGTTCAAGAAAACTGCCTAGAGGTCATTGGATATTTAGTGTTGCAACACACACTTATAATTTGCAGTTTATGGAATGTCAGTTTTGTAGTCATTCTCTTTATTTTTATTTATTTATTTATTCTTTGGAGCATGGGTCAGTTTCAACATATAGAATCTGAAAATTTGAAGTTAAGGAATATTAATGAAAAGAGAGTGCCAGGCCACTGAATTGAAATTTCAAGACTCCTGAGAATTTTCATAAAGGTATAATTTTCTACTTTTTCTTTAAAAAAAGTATAAATTATGGTAAGAATGGTTTATATTAATCTGAAAATTCTTTAAGCAATAAAATACAATCATGTCAATTTTTTAAAATTTAATATCGCTATTTAGTTAAACATAATTTAAGTAAAATTAATTCTGTTATAATATGGGAGTCTTGACTTTTAAGTGGCTTCTTTATGATTATTATCTATGCTAAAATATTTGCTTTTGAATTTGTGAAAATAGGCAGGAAAATTATTGCAAAATATTTGTCTCAGTTCTCATTTTTAAGCTAAAGATAGATCAGTTTAGATCTCGTAAAATTCTGGGAAAACTTTAAAAGTCTTAGGTAGCAGAAAAAAAAGAAGTATCTTGTAAAATTAGAAACAATGAGAAAGCTCGAATTTAAAGGGCACATAAATTTGGGAACCAGAACATCATGTAGAGGCATGTGATAACGTTAATGTCCCTGAGCACAATCCTTAGTAGGCATCATAGTAGTTACAAAACAAACTCAGGACCCACAAATGGAAATAGGTTAAATCAGTCACCTCTGTATAGAGCCAGGACTCTTGAGGTAAAACTTTTAGTGGCAAAGCTAGACAACAGAAAACAAGAAACATATGGCCATCAGAGGGAACCCTGTTTTTCTGATCTAGGCTCAGGAGGAGAAAAATTATGAAAAACTCTTCCTAGAAAACTACTAACAAAGCAATCCCATGTGGAGCTTACATAAGAATTCTTATGTTTTCAAAATCTGAAAACTCAAACCAAAAATTTAGATGAATGCAATCCTGTGTTAATACCCAAGCCCCCCAAGAACATGAAGAGAGCACATTGGATTTAATATAAACCCAGGTCCCAAGCAATTCCCTTGGGCCAAGCTTCAAGGGACAAAAATTAACAAAGCAGAAATGTATAAGGAATAACTAAATTGCAAAAATATATGAGGAAATAGATGGGAAAGAATCAAGAGATATAGCAACTGCAAAAGCATTCTGACAAGAACTATAGCTACTATAAGAACTGGAAACAAAATGTGAAAGAAATGTTTAATGTCTATAAAAATTTCAATTTGAGGACAATATGAATAACTAAATAACAAGAAATTATAAGTCAAAAAATAATGAACTATGGTAGATTGAAAAAAAAATCACCAAATAAGATGTTTGGGAAGGAAAAAATATTATTAAAATACAGAAGATAGGTCAGTCAACAGATTAGACACTGTTGGTAATACAAGTAGTGAAGTAAAAGTAAGATACTAAGATATAAATCAGAAAATAGCAAGGTGGACAAAGAAATACATATATTTTCAATGAATCTATCCTGGAGATATAAGTGATTCTAAAATTTAAAATTCTTCAATAATCTGCTAATTTACACTCTTAAGAAAGACAAGTCAATTCAAGAAAAAGTTGTGAAATTAACATGAAAATACAAAATTTTTCAATGTAAGAATATTCACACCTCAAATACAGAATGAATAATAATTGGCCTAATGAGAAAAAGTTTTCATTTAACCTAAAATTAATTGAAGGTATACATTTTAAATACAGCATACAGTATCCACTCTATTTACAAATTTTGAGACTAAAATCCTTTGTTTAAATTTCCAGCTATTTTGAAATCTATTTAAGTGAGAGCAGAGCTATAACTATTAAATTTAGTTTGATATTAAAAATGTATACATAGGTATAAAGTCTAACTGTACTTATATACTCATTCTTTATTCAGTTCTCAGTTTTAAAATTTAAGACCTATTATACGTGATATGCAGAATATTTTTTTTGAGAAAGCTGTTGCTAAATTATAAATAGTTCAATCTGATCAATATGTACTAGTCCTCAATTACTCAGTCCACACGGGTCATACCATGGTGTGCTTCCTGTGAGGTATACACCTCAGGGACACAGGGAAGTGAAAAGTATGATCCATAAAATCAGGGCTGTTAGATTAAATTGAGAAGACAAGAGTACATGCTTTTTTAGAAATTTAAAAGTAGAATGTACAGCTAATGCTAAAGATCTAGTGTGCATATTTAATTACTTAGAAAACAATTGTAATCCTATTTAAATTATTTGGGCTAGGTTCAAATTCTCAAGTCAAAAAGTTAACTTACTACCTTAAATTCTTTGCTTATCAGAAATCATTAATATTTCCTCCTTTACCCTCCACTCTTCTCTCCCTTCTTCGTCTCTTGTGTAGACTAACTTGATTACATAGTACTTGTTTAAAGTATATTGTACTTGTTCAAAGTATATAAATAGCTTAAATGTTGTGTTGCTAACACTGTAAACTAAAATTGCATCTCAAATGAGTTTGTGTATATTCAGTACTACAGCAAACATAAAACAATCTTTTCTAAATAATGTTATTGAAGTACCTATATAGTATCATATGAGTTATATCAAACACAGATCAAGAACAATAGCCATAAATCACCTCTGAGCTCTTAAATCCTCCTTAAATTCTGACAGAGACTACAATTAATTTGGAGCTTCTATTGGATATTACAAAAGAGCAAAGTTAAACATATCTTTGGAAGATTTCACTTACTCAAAGTGTAGATGCTGATGTCAGAAGTGAATGATGTAACTCGTTTTTTCTATAAACTAGTTGACCTATTTATTCTAGAAATGATCGCCATGAAGTCATCCTAACCTTGAGTAGTCATCCATCTTGAAGAGTTATCAAGTATGCCAGGTCATGTTCAATAGTTACTCTTTATGGCTTTGTACGTGGTCTGCTGTTTGGGTATTAAAAGTTGCCAAGTGCTTTGGATAGTTTCTTAATTTAAAAATCGTTGAAGAGAAATAATAGAAAATGATGAATTACAACTTTAAACTCTTCCAATTCTGGGAAGTAGAGGTTAGAAAAGACGAAAAAAAGAATCATACAGTGGATGGTGTTAATCCAGCTTACTGAATGGAAAAATTAACTTTAAAACCCTTCAAGTTGAGAATACATTAGGCCCCTGAAATTCGCTGGGGTTATATTTTGAAAAACTGAATTTCAGATATGGTCAGAAAAATGTCTATAAATGCCTATTTTTATAGTTTAAATCTAAATATGCTATGTCTCCTGCAGTTATATACTTCAACTTAATAAAATACTGTATTAATAAAGCCTTGGAAGGTGCAGGGCATTTTGACGGCATCTTAGTGATCTCAAAGCTTGAAGAACACAACTAGAATACTGCAGATAGCTACAGGCGGTAGAGCAATCTGTTGTGATGCGGATTTGGTGGCTCATCTGCCTGAGATGGGTTACAGGGCAACAACCAATCAGCAGCAAAGAGAGTTATACTGAATAACCCTCTCTGATTGGCTACTTACAAACTTCCCGCCAACAAAACAGAACAGAACAGAACAGAACAAAACAAAACAAAACAAAACAAAACAAAACAATTGCTGAGGATGTTTGTTGCTTCTGCGAAATTGTGGGGATTTTCCCAAACAATTATTAGTTAGGTTCTCAGAAAAATCTTCAAATGACTGAGGCCTCAAACTCTGAACTGCAATTTTGCGAGAGTATACTGTATAATAAGATCCACTCAATATGGATGTGGGGTGTATACCCAAGCTGGGAAAAAAAATGGTTGAGGGACCTTTAATCCTCCAAAAGATGTGCCAATGGTGAGCCTTCTTCATGCAAGTTTATTGCAGTAGGATTGAACTTCAGACCTAACCTGTTACTGGGATACAGAGATAGCAGGTCAGGGTAACTGAGAAGTAATATCTGCAAATATATCTAACTTCAACTCCTTGGAGAATAGAAAGAAAAACTCTTGTAGGTGACTTTTATTTTGTAGTGTGTATAAGTGAAGTTTCTAGTAAAGAGTAAACAGTACATTTCCAGTTTCTGGAAAGGGTAAACAGTAAATGAAAATAGGTGATTTGTTTTATAATATCCATAACACAAACTGAAGTAAAATAACCAGAATGAATGGTAGGAAGAAAATAACAGCTTCCTTATAGTTTCCAGACCAAATGCCAACATTAAAATAACAATATTAAGTATCTATAAATGGAAGTAGTTTGACCCAGACAGGCTGGCAAATACTATGCTTAAGTGACAAAGGCACCAAAATTCTTCCTCCTCTATTAAAAACCCAAAGAATTTTAATTTAAACTTAATTACAGTCTTAAGTAAAACATTACACATTAATTTTCTGGTCTCAAAGGACATACAAAATAATGCTTTTTTGCAGGAAGTTGATTCAGTATTGACTAGTTGCCAACTGTCAAACTGAAGAATTTTTAAAGAGACCTTTATGCAGAGGCTTAAAAACACAGAGGAAATAAAACACTATATGGGTATAAATAATTAGCATAACTCCTGTTCTAATTCTCTGTGAAGCCATGACTCTATAATGAAACAGAAGCACACTGCAAATTCACAATTATTATTTAAATCTTTTAAAGATGAGAAAAGGTATTTTCATTTTACATAACGATGAAGTAGTTTCAATCAAGAAAATGTTTAAGTTTAAAGATTCATGTCCTCAAAACTCATAAAACTTTTTTTTCTTTTTCAGTGCTGGGGATTGAACCCTGGATCTCATACATGCCAGGAAGTGCTCTACCACTGAGATACATCCCTTGCTTTTCCAATATATACTTAAATGTCTATTTATTGGGAAAAAAAGGAAAAATGTACAAAATAATATAAATGATGTATAATGGAATCTAAATTTAAAGGCTAAACAGGAATTTTTTCATTTGTGAGGTGTGTATTTGTTTTCTTCAATTTTACATGTTTATAATGCAAGAAATTCACCACAAAACAAAACATAAGAGGTCATTCTTAAGGATAAAATGTTGATTATGAGCCTAAACCCTGGCCAGTCTTCAAGAAATACAAATTTTTAATCAAAGGCCATTTGTTGAAGTTCCAGACTACCATTAGCTGTTTGACAGAAACTGAAATAAAACTTTCATGGAGAGTTTCATGTAACCTGAAATTCTTGCTCCTAAGAAAGTAACAGTTTCTGTCTATGTCCCTCTTTCCCTAGCATCTTGCATACTATGATGACATGTTGACATTATTTTAAAATATGAATGTTTACATAAATAAAACCTATATTGAATTTGAATTTTACTTGCTGAGAATAAAATAAATTCCAATTTTTATTCATATTCCCCATCCTCATTCTATTTCTCTTCCCATAATAGCCATTCTAAACTGTTTGATGCATAAACTTTGCATGCACTTTTATAAGATGTGTATTGTGGTTTTTGTGCTCATGTACAGTGGCACCTTGGTTCACAAACTTAATTCTTTCTGTGATTCTGGTCACACAATTTGTTCCACAAATCTAGAATCTAGAATTGTAGAGAGAATTAAATTTATGAATCGAGGTATCATAATATTTTAAATTTATAAAAAATATTTTGATCGAGAGTTCTTTTTGCTTCCTTGTATTACTTTAAACAAATTTTCAAAATGAATTTTTCTGTTACATTTAGATAGAAATAGCCAGTTTTATGATGATCCCGAATGACCCACACTTCTTGGTGATTATGTCCATGTGTGACCACCTCCCCCATTAAATGTGTCCAGTAGCATGCAGTAGATATGATGGGGTATGACTTGTGAAACCAGATCATAAAAAGCAATATGGCTTCTGTCTGACTCTGGATTGGGACTTAGAGACCAAAAATCCTACTGGGAAAAAATCCACTGGGAGCAGCCATATTTTGGCATTGTAGTTGACAACCCCAGCCAGTCTTAGTCAATTTGAAATATCAAAAATGTGAGTAAGTCAGTCTCCAGCTCATTCTACTCCCTAGTCTTTAGCCTCAGCTGAGGCCAAGTGGAATTGTGATGTGCTCTACACATTTAACTTCAGATCTGTGAGTGAATCAGTTTGGGGCTCTGAGAAACAAGTATCAATAAGAGAACAAATTGGAAGAGACATTTTGTTGTGGAAAAGGCCTTTGAGAGATGAAGAGGGAAGGGACATAAGGAAGAGGGAAGCCCCTTCAGACAGATGCAAGTACAACACTTTTGAAAAGTGAAAAGGAAGAAAGGAGGATTGTGTAAAAACCTTAGATATCATCGTGTTTCTGGGAAATTCCTGGTCCTGTTGACAGTGCGCCCCTAAGCTAAGGTTGCCTGGAGAGGAGCATCATATGAGGCAAAAATGACCTGGCACTTGTTGTATTGCTGCGCACAGCAGTAGGTTGTGAGGAATTCTGGGGGAGGATGGTTTTGGCATGAGCACCACAGTAGATTCCATAGCAGCTGAAGTCTCTCAGCTGTCTATTCTCCACACTGAAAATTTTCTCCATGACTGTCCCAGCCTACTGTTTTCAAAGAACAGATTCAGTTCTCCAGGCAGAAAACAGCTTCCTCATCCCTCCCATGGACAATACCTCCTAACTGCATCTTTTGCCTTAAAGTATACTCTTCTGGTGGTGTTAGACACTGATGGTGTTTTAATGGACATTTCCCACTCTCTTTGACTGATTCATCTTCCTCTGAATAACCTTTTAAATATGGGATCACCTCAGAAACTTTTAATAGATCCTTCTCTTAAATTTGGAGATTAGTAAGACAAACTATAGCCCTCACTAAGTAGGTACCCCCAGAACCAAAACTGGTTTTTATCATCTCCTTATTCATCTCTCATCTCTGTGCATGATGATGATGACTGTGTATGTCTACATATGTATGGAGAAGGAAGAGGCCCAGAGTACAGGAACAAAGAAAAAGAAAGAGGGAGAGAGTTTATGAGGAACTGGCTCATGTAATTATATAAGCTGAGAAGCTCAAAGATGTGCAGTTGGTAAGCTAAAGACCCAGGAAAGTTAATGCATAGTTCAATCCTTCCAGGCAGGAGACCTAAGAACAGTTTCAGTGAAAGTCTGAAGGCAGAAAAAGATCAATGTCCCAGCACAAGTTACCAAGCAGGAGAAGATCCTGCAATTGAGAGAGAGTAAACTATTTCATTCTATTCGAGACTTCAACTGATTAAATGAGGGCCACCCACACTAGGGAGAGTAAACTTCCCTACTTAGTCTACCAAGTCAAATGTTATTCTTATCTAAAAACATCACAGACCAACCTAGAATAGTTTTTGGCCAAATATTTTGGGGCTGAGTCAAATTGACATGAAATTAACCATCACAGTGACTAACCTGGTAGAGCAACCCAAATACTCATTCAAGCAGGAATGACCTCTTGATGAACATACTCTTCTCAGGCCAAGGTTGTGGCACTGACCCTCACAGTTATTACTAGCAAAAATATTACTTCAAAGCACCTAGGTTCACCACGTAGTCCTCCATGTCAGAAGAATACTTCAACTAAGTAATCACTTTGTCTGCATGATATTAAATTTATTTTAAAAATTCAGTGTAGAATATATGTAGTTCTTGTTTTTGTCCAAGATTGGGCATCAAGTTAAATGAATTCTTTGATGCTAAATTCTTTGTTACATGAAGCTTACAGTTCTTCAACATTTTCAATATTTACTTCAACATGTCCAGTATTCTTTCAAATGTTAACATTTTTTTTTTTTTTTACTTCACAAAAATCACTTCCTTCAAATCTGGAAAAGTGCAACAAATTACAGGATACGTGTTTCCTATACTTGTTTCTTTTTGTGTTGTTATACATTTTGGGCAAAGCCTGATTGGTAAAAATTAGGTACTTTCTTGATTTCTGAAAAGTTCTACTACTCCTTGAATGGGGAAATGTCATTGCAGCTACTGTGTACACTACTTGAGAGGAAAAACAACAACAACAAAAATAGTTGAAATCTTTTTAATCAACAACGTGAGAGGCACACAAAATTAATTACTCAGATAGTATCCTGCTCAATAACCATCGAGGGATATCTGGGAACATTATTATCAAGAAAGAGTTATTTGCAAGATTCTCCTCCTTAATTTACTCCATTATAAATAATCACAAAGATAATATCCCTATCATCATCAAACACCTGCTTCACAGAGTTTATGCAGTTTGGGGGAGTGATATACCAACAAACATTTTAGCTTAACAGTACCTCACAATTTCTACTGAAAGCAATGTTAGCTTATCTTTGGATGTTTCAGGTTTTTTACACTCTTGTCTCTTATTATTTAAAATAAATTTATATGATGGCATCCACTTTCAATTCAGTTCCATGAATATTAAAAGTTTGTTCTGCATCATAACCATATTTATCATAGTTTCCTGCAATTCATTATAGAGAACCACCACAGTCTTAGTATGCCATGAGAAGCTGACTTACCTCTGACCTTCAAACTGTATGGTCTTGTGTCGTTTTCAAATGTTCAATAATCCTGGTCTTTTTAATAAGCGATCTCTCTCCTCTCCTCGTTCACCTCTTTTCATCAGATCTGTGAGGGTGTTCGATGCTTTCTGTTGTGTTAACATGGTTCACAACAGCAGTCTATGATGACTCAGGTTTTCAATATACAAGCTACTTCTCTAGTTTTGTTTTTTGAATATATTAGTCTGTATTACTTAAACATGGTAAATCTTGCAGTACCCATAAGACATTTTATATTTTCTTCCATTTTTTTAATTGCTGAAAATCATTGCAAGCTTCATAAATTAAGAAAAGTGCATTGTCAAGCTTATGTCTGATGACTTCTCCTCTTCCCATTCAAGTTAATTCAGCCACCTCTAGGAATCACCAAAGGATTGTTTCCATAACTTTGCTTAGATACCAGAATCTAAGGATGCTCAACTCTCTCAAATAAAATGGTGGAATATTTGCAGATAACTTAAGTACATCTTCCCATAGACTTTAAACCATCTGCTGATGATCTATAATACTTAATACAATATGAATTCCATGAAAATAGTTGTCATAATGTATTGTTAAGGAATAATGAAAAGAAAGTCTGAATATGTTCAGTACAGATATAATCTTTTCTGTACATTTTCAATCTGTTGTTAGTTGATTCCATGGATGCAGAAATCATGGATATATGGAAGGCTGAATACACTCACAACTTATTTTCTCATGGATTTTGTTTTAATTTCATATTGTCACTGAAGAATGTCAAGCAGAGGATAGATAATGCATGGTACTTTTAAACAATAATCCTGTTAGGAGAAGAGCTAATATATGACTGAAACACAATCCACATCCTCTCATTCAGACTCTTAAGCAACTTAGATGTTTTTACTGGTGCATTACACTGTTTTCAATTTAGATAATGAGTGTGGGGGAAATTTTCCAAGTAGTTACAGAGAAGATGTGGCTAAGAGTTCAAATAACTAGAGGTTCATGTAGACTTGCAGTATTATATGATTCATTGATGACTCATTCACATGAGAAGAATACATGTTTTTATTTGGATCTTTAAGCAAGTGTGAGTGGGATACAGCTGTCAAGAGAATTTGAATTTTTAGAGTGTAGGTGAAATAATGCTTTCAAAACTAGAGAAAGTACTATTTACTTCTAAGAATATCTGACTGGTGGAAAAAAATAAATAGATTGATCTGAAAAATAAGATTGAAGAAGTTCCCATTATAAAAGCAAACAGGAGACATTTTATGACAAAGCATACCAAAAATTTGAGAAAATATCATTTTATTTTTACATGAAAATTTGCAACAGCCCTTAACCCAGATTTTTATGATAGGTTAACTGTTATTTCATGTAATCTTTCCATTTTTGATTTGGCTTAGAAAATAATAAATTATTTCCTGTTATTTTGTTAACAAAGAACATTTTCATATACAGAATCAAATAGTGACTTTAGGTGGATGCCAAAGAGGGGGCAAACAATAGTTGTTTTTCAATTATTCTGGTTATTTATTTTGAAAACTAAGTCTATATTACCTAAAAAGAATACATCACCCCCTTGTGGAAGTCCCTTTAAGTTACAGACACATGATCCCGAGATCCAGATAGATTCAAGGAATAGACTATGAAATGAAATCAACCTGTTTCATTTTCATTTAGATTAGTTTCTTTGTAATTCACAACCAAATTTTAATCTCTGACCTTAGGTCTTCTCTTCAATTCTAGTTCTGCATTTGCGACTGTTTTTTTTTTTTTTTACTTTTCCACATGATGCATTGCCACCACTTAAAATAACATAACTTCTAAGCCAAATTTTTCTTTGTATACCCCACCAAATAAAATAGCTTCCCCCCCTTACTCCCATACTAAGCTTTGAATTATTGTTATTCTTGTCTTATATCTATTTCAAGAGTATATGTACTGAATACATTTTAGCTTTCATCTGGATTACTGCAATATATAGGTTATGAATTTTCTCTTTACTGATACACACAAAAATGATTCTATATCCACACAATGTAATTCTCAACTAAACTCAAACATTAGGAAGTATTGACTACTCACCAACACCTCTTCTCTATTCTTAAAAAACTGAAAGGAGGTTATCACATACAAAGGAAGCTTGTCCCCTAACCTATCTTAACACTGATTCACTTATTTTGCCATAAACTTTTGCTTCTTCTGTTTAAAATCCTGACCATTTGTTTAGTTTAGAGTGTAGTAGACATTTTCATCTTCCAATTTTATTTGACAACACAAATCTTCCTGAATAAACATTCATTTTAATGAAATAAAACTCACATTCTCCAAAAGAACAATGCATGTAACTTTGCTTTCAATAGATGATTTCTATGTACTGGGTATGGTAGCTGAGGGTAACTTAGATACAGTGGTTCTGAGTTATGACTAGCATTGGGCATAGGTTTAGAATAAGATTAGATCACCATTGCATCAAGGCTTTTACAAGAGATTTGGTGGGATGGGAAAGAAGCAAGATAGGTAACTTCTAAGCAACATACATGAAGACAGAGCAGATGAGAATTATTCAAAAGATCAAAGGATAGACTCACTGATCTAATTGATAAGCTGTACCAGGGAGAAATTCTGTCTATTTGATTCTCTACATTCAGGAAATTAATAGTCAGTTTTTTACTAGGAACTTTCACATGGACCCAATTTCAAAGACCTTAGCCCTGTTTAGTGAGATCCCAGTCCTGGAGGAGGCTTAATCCACCTGCAAATTATCAGGATACATAATCCAGGTTGACTGGAGCTCAATAAAAGTTAATTTGGCAGAATCCGGTTCTCCAAATTAACATAAACCATAATACTATTTACATCCAGTGGGTGGTTAATTCAGATTTACAAAGGCCAATTTCTTTTTCTTTTTCTTTTATTTTTTCTTTTTCTTTTTCTTTTTCATGCCTGGGAAACTCTGAAGGGCCATTAGAGTTTCACAGCTCACCTAGGTTCAGCTGAGGCCTTGCTGTGATTGTGCATAACTTGTCATTCAGCTCAATCTTGCTTCATTCCCTTCTACCATGGTGCTGACCCTGAGAACGTGCACCGTGGAGAAGACACTAAGCCATCTGAGAGAACAATTCACATGAGAGTCAATTGACATAAGTCAATATCTGTCATCAACCACCACAGGGCTTGTAGAATGGATATGTGAATTAAGTGGTCAGAGAAATGGGGTTAGCAGCTAAGTGTGACTACACAATGTGGGTTCTCATTCACCAAGGCTGAAAGAGCTACTGCAGAATTCCAACATGTCAGGAACAGAGATCAGTGCTGGGCAACTAATATAGCACTGTCCTTTGAGGAAACCAATTAGTCATTTGGTGACAAGTCTATTACATTTTTTTTCTATCTTGGGGAGAAGCAGTGATATATTTTGTTCATAACAGACGTGTATTCCAAGTGCTAGTATGACTTTTTATCCACAGAGCCTCAATTAGCACCACTATCCAAAAACTTATAAAATGTTTGCTTATACTGTTACATTGTCTTACATAACTTTGCACCAGCTGTATGTCCTCAGTTTGTAGCAAAAATAGTAAAATAATGAACAGTAAGCACCTGTCCATGAAATACACTGATTCTATCACTAATACACACAGGTATTTGCTATCTCCATTGAGTATTAATGGTGTTATGGCTTAGATCTAAAATGTGCCCACCTTCCCCACAAGTTGTATGTGTTCAGGGAGTTTTGGAAAGTGATTGGGTCATGGAACATTATACTTGCCAGTGCCTTAATTCACTGATGAGTTCATGCTGTTAGGAGTTGGGGCCTGGCCAGAAGAGGAGGGCCATTAGGAGTGTGACCTGGAAGTGTGTATTCTTGTCTCCAGTTCCTCCCTTCTCTCTCTGCTTCTTGGAAGCCATCAGGTGAGCAGTTTTCTCCCACCATACCATTTCTGCCTTGGTACCATCTAGGTATGGACTGAACCCTCTGAAATTATGAATGAAAACAAACTTCACCTTTAAATTTCAGGTATTGGGTATATTGCCCCATTGATAGAAAAATGACTAATACAAACAGTCTATAAAAGTAGAGCTGAGGTGTACCCTGCAAGATAGGTATTAGCTTTCAAGTCATAGTATACATGCTAACTCAATAATTGTCATACAGTGCAAAGATACTAAAGGATGGAATACATCAATTTGGTAACCAAATAATAGAAACAGGAGAATTCCTGCTTGCCATCATTTCCAATGATTCATTTGTAAATCAACTTTAATTCTTTCACCAGGGAACAAAGAAAGAATCTCATTGAACTTTCAGCTATAACTCTTACCCAGACACTCTGTATTTCTTTGTGTCAAGGAGTCAGTTGACAAAAAGAAAAGTTGCCATCGTGTCAGGAGCACTTAATCCAAACCCTCAAAGAGAGATAGGGCCTCTGTTATATACTAGGAACAAGAAGGAATATGTTTGATACCCAGTTATTTAACTGGGGTATTTCCTGACATTCTTTTGCTAAATAGTCAAGTGCAACATTCTCAAAAGAGCATGGTTTGTTTAAGGTGCTCAGTGATAGAGCACTTGCCTAGCATCAATCTTCAGCACCACAAAAATTATATACATATATATAGTATATATTATATGTTATATACTATATAGTATACATATTATAATAGTATACATATTATAGTACATAAAATACATTATAGTATATAATATATATAGTATATATATAATATCCTTGGCTAACTTTCCTTTATAGTTGCCCTGAGGAAAATGGACCTACTAGAGTCTAGAATGAGGGAACAAAGTACTGACATACATATATAAAGCAAGCTGAATAAAGTAGCTCAAGTGTTGGGTTGTTGGGGATGCAAGACTCTCCTGCCTAAATCTTCTTGTCAAGACTTAGGAATATTCAGCTTCTGGAAAGTTTACTGAAGTCTCTCAGACCTGTTCCTAGCCCTTTTCAGTATTACCACCACCCAAAGAAAGAAAGTAGCCTTGACTTTTAGAGCAAACCACATGCTATGGCCAATAACACAGGGCTCTCTCATCTTACCTGGATACAACCTTGAAGGATAATTCCAACTTTGCACTATTCATGAGATTTGGTCAAGGCATGTTTTGTCTTTATATAACATACCAAAACATACCTAAATTAAGTTCCTGCATTCTAGACTTCCATTTCAATGTCTGCCTCACAGAAAACTCTGTAGCATTTACCAATGGTGAGTGAATAAGCTATCTTTGTGGATGATAAAAACATTTGTTGGGGGAGTCACCAAGATGGTGGAGTGGTAAGCTGCAGAGAAAAAGACTTTTTGAGTGTTATCATCCAGATGCTGGAATATAGCAACTTGAGGAAGGCAAGAAAGAGGAAAGTGGGTCCTTAGGAAGTATCTGAAATGTGAATTGAAGTCCATGCAGAGAGTGAAGAGAGAAGCTTCCATGAAAAAGAAGCAGGTAGCCATACATGGTGGTGCACAACTGTAATCAAGCACTCAGGAGGCTGAGACAGGAGGATCACTGCAAGTTTGAGACCATCCTGGGCTATAAAGTGAGCACAGCATAGCAAGACCCTGTCTCAAAAAGACAGGAGCTTGGGATTTAGCTCAGTGGTGTAATCACCTTCC
>RJWT010003277.1:0-37122 GCA_004365215.1 Cuniculus paca | reverse complement strand
TCTACCCTTAAATTGTACACAGGCCACCCCCCCCCCACCTTCAGGGTGGGTGTAACACTCACAAAACATCCTTGCCCTCCTTTGCACAGGATGAGGATATTTACAAAGAAAGAACCCGGGCTCCCTGCTGAGTCTCTCAATTAAACTATTAAACTTCTCAAGTTGACACAATGTATTAACCATAAGAAGTACCATGCTGATTTTATCATAGTAGCTTTGTAGTATAACTTCACATCAGGGATTGTGATGCCTCCTGCCTTGCCTTTGTTGCCCAGAATTGCTTTTGCTATTCTAGGTCTCTTCTGGTTCCAGATGAATTTTAGGAATTATTTCTTTAGATCTCTGAAGTCTGCTAGTGATATTTTGTTTGGAATTGCATTAAAATTGCATTAAATCTATATAATGATTTTGGGAGAATGGTAATTTTCACAATGTTTGTTATTCCTATCCATTAACAGGAAATGTCTTTTCATTTTCTGAAATCCTCTTTGATTTCTTTTTTCAGAGTACTATAATTTTCATTGAATAGATCTGTTACTTCCTTTGTTAGATTGATTCCTAAGTATTTCATTTTTTGGGATGCTATTGTGAAGGGTATGGCTTCTCTTATTTCTCTCGCAGTGAGTTTGTTGTTTGTGTACAGGAATTCTATTGATTTTTGAGTGTTGACTTTGTATCCTGCTACATTACTGAATTTGGTTATGACATCTATAAGTCTTTCAATGAAGTCTTGGGGGTTTTCCAGGTAAAGTATCATGTCATCTGCAAATAGCGATAATTTAACTTCTTCCTTTCCTATCCTTATTCCTTTTATTTCTTTCTCTTGTCTAATTGCTCTGGCTAGTGTTTCCAGTACTATATTGAATAGGAGTAGTGATAGTGGACCTGCTTGTCTTGTTCCTGATTTTAGAGTGAAAGTTTTCATTTTTTGACCTTTTAAGATGATGCTGGCTGTTGATTTTCATAGGTGGCTTTTATCAGATTGAGGTAAAGACCATCTATTCCAATTTTCTGGAGGGTTCTCATCATGAATGAGTGTTTGGACTTTATCAAAAGCCTTTTCTGCATCTATTGAGATGATCATGTGATTGTTGTCTTTGACTCTGTTGATATTATACATTATGTTTATAGATTTGTGTATATCGAACCATCCCTGTATTCCTGGGATGAATCCCACTTGGTTGTGGTGTATAATCTTCTTGATGACTTGCTAGATTCTGTTTGCCAGTATTTTATTGAGGATTTTTGCATCTATGTTCATTAGAGAGATTGGCCTGTAGTTCTCTTTCTTGGTTGGGTCTTTCTCTGGTTTTGGTATTAGTGTAATACTTGCTTCCAGGAATGATTTAGGGAGACTTCCTTCCCTTTCCATTTCATTGAAGAGTTTGAGGAGTGTTGGCATTAAGTCTTCCTTGAATGTCTTGTAGAATTCAGCTGTGAATCCATCACAACCTGGGCTTTTCTTTGGTAAAATTCTAATTACATTTTCAATTTCCTTAACTGAAATTGGGTTATTCAGCAGTTTTACATCTTCTTGATCTTGCTTAGGTAATTGATATGTTTCTACAAATCTGTCCATTTCTTCTGTGTTATCGAACCTATGAGAGTAAAGTTTTTTGAAGTAGGTATTGATGATCTGTATTTCCACAGGCTCTGTAGTGATTTCATCCTTTTTATTCCTTATTGCCTGAATTTGAGTTTTTTCTTTCCTTTTTAAAATAAGGTTGGCTAGGGGCTTATCAATTTTGTTTATTCTTTCAAAGAACCAACTCTTTGATTCATTAATTCTTTGTATTGTTTTCTTAGTCTCAATTGTGTTAATTTCTGCTCTGATCTTTATAATTTCTTCCCTTCCTTTGGCTTTGGGCTTGACTTGCTGTTCTTTTTATAGATGTTTGAGGCATAGCATCAGGTTATTTATTTGTGTTCATTCCATTTTGCTGATGTGAGAGTTCACCTGAATGAATTTCCCTCTGAGGACTGCTTTCATTGCATCCCACAGGTTCTGGTAAGTTGTATTTGCATTTTCATTTGCTTGTAGATATTGTTTAATTTCTTCTTTAATTTCCTGTGTGACCCATTGATTGTTCAGGAGTGTATTATTTGATTTCCAGGTGTTTACAGAGTTTTTGCTGTTTGTATTGTCATTAATTTCTAGTTTGATGGCACTGTGATCAGACAATATGCATGGGATAGTTTGATTGTTTTGCATTTACTTAAGCGTTTTCTATGGGCTAGTATGTGGTCTATTTTAGAGAATGTTCCATGTGAGGCTGAGAAAAATGTATATCGTGATGTTTGGTGGAACATTCTGTACACATCTACTAAGTCCATTTGTTCACAAGTTTGATTCAGTTCTGTTATTTCTTTGCTGATTTTCTGTCTAGTTGATCTGTCTCTTTGTGTCAAGGGTGTGTTAAACTCTCCCATTATAATTGTATTATTGTTTATTTGATTTTTCATTTCTATTAATATTTGTTTTAAATAGCTGGGTGCTCTCATATGTGATAGATATATATTTTAGATTATCTCTTCCTCTTGAAATTTTCTCCTAACCGGTATGTAGTGACCTTCTTTATCTCTTTTGATCATGCTTGGTTTGGAGTTCATATTTCTTGCAAACAGAATAGGTACCCCTGCTTTATTTTGGGTTCCTGTGGCATGAAGTATTGCTTTCCATGCTTTGAGTTTCCATCTCTGAATTTCCTTTTGGGTTAGATGGGTGTCTTGTATAGAGCATATGGATGTTGTTTCTTGATCCATTCTGCTAGTCTGTTTCTTTTGATTGGTGAATCAAGGTCATTTACATTAGTGGTTTTAAGTGATAAATATTGACTCATTTTTGTCATGTTATGTTTCTGCTGTTGTTTCTTTACCATTTTCTTCTGTCTAATTGTTTGCCCTGCTTGGTGGTTTTTTTCTGTTGGTGTTCTTGAAGTCGTAGTTAAGTTTTATGTCTATCTAGATTATCTTTCAGTACCCTTTGTAAGGTTGGTTTGGTTGTCATGAAATTTTTCAGTTGTTCTTTGTTGTGGAAGTATCTTATTTCTTCATCAACTTTGAAGGATAGTTTTGCAGGGTACATCAATCTGGGTTGGAAGTCGTTTTCCTTTAGGATTTGAAATACTTCTGTCATTGCTCTTCTTGCCTTGATTGTTTTGTGTTTATGAGTATTCTGTGATTATGATGGACTTTCCTTTATAGGTGATTTGTTTTTTTTCTCTAACAGCTTTTAATATTCTGTTCTCATGTTGAACTTCTGGGATGTTGATTATTATATGTCTGGGTGTTGATATATTTTGGTTATGGCTAATTGGAGTTGTATATGCTTCACTTATCTGTATGTCAGTTTCCTTTCCCACGTTTGGGAAATTTTCAGCTATTAATTCTGTAAATAGTCTTTATAAATCATTTGTGTTGTCACCCTTTTCATTTATACCTATCTTGTATTGTTTTTCTTTGCATAATCTTGCAACTGTCGAATTATTATTTCCTGCTTCCTCGTTAATTTTAAAAGAGCTTTCCTTTCCTCTTCACTAGTTACCATCTTGTCTTTGATGTCTGAAAGTATCTTCACATTCATTCAGGTGGTTTTGCCAGCTTTCTATGGAATTTTTGGCTTCCTGGATATCTCTTTGAATTTGTTTCATGCATTCTAATTCTTTCTTATATTGTTCATTCATGGTTTCAATCCTTTTGCAGTGCTCCATTTTTTTTAACTATGTCTTCTTTAGATATGCTCAGCATTACTTTAATCACATTTATCATTTCTTGTTTTACCTGGGAGATTATTTCTAATCTGATTTCCTTTACAGCTTTATGGAGTTGTTTCTTTACTTCAGTTGCTATCATTTCAGAAGTTTCAGGTGTGTGACTTGCACTTTATTCTATGTCCATGTCTTCTTGGCCTTTTTGGGATGGGCTGGAGATTTAAGACTGCAGTTTGCTCTTTTGTTTTGTCATTTTCCTGTATTCCCCTGGGGCAGCTGAATGCCAATTCTCAGTTGTTTCTTGGGTTGAGGATGGCTGTCTGTACTAGAGGGGGTTTCCCCAGCTGTGTGCCAGTCATTAAGCAGGGCTTACTAGGTCCTGAGCAGCTTTTGGAGGTTCCCTGATTGGTTGAAGTATGCTGGATGGACCTTCAGCATAACCCACACTGTGCGTGGGAGATCCATGGCTGATTGGGATCACTGGACAGGGCCCTGTCAGGTCCTGAGTGGCCACCAAAGCTGCATGGCTAGGTGGGGTATGCTGTGCAGGCTTTCAGATCATGCCCTTTGGCACACCAATGCTCCCAAGGTATTTGGGGTCACTGGGCAGGGCCCTACCAGGACTTCAGTGGTGCACCAAGGCTCCCTGGCTGCTTGGGGTTGCTGGATGGGGCCCTACTAGGACCAGAATGGCACACATGGCTGCATGGCTAGGTAGAGTATGCTATGCTGGCCTTAAGCTTGCAACACGTGGTGCACTGAAGCTCCCTGGCTGGGGTTACTGGGTGGAGCCCTATTTAATTTCTTTTTTCATTTTTTTCTTACCTGTGACTTATTCAGAAGGATGTTAATTCCATTTCCAAGAATTTACAAATTTTCCAAATATTTTGTTATTAATTTGTAATTTTATTCCATTGTGAACAGAGAACATACTTTTTTTTCAATCAGAATTTATTGGTACATTTTGGATATACATAATGGTCACATTCATCATAGAGAATTTGTACCTGTACATGATGTAACTTGATTCTTTTTTCCCATTCCCTTACCCTTTCTTCAACCCCTCTTCCTCTTCCCACTTACAAAAGCTTTGTTTCTACTCTTTCCTTCTTTTCTCACTTTTTTTTAAAACTTTTCTCTTCTTTCCTTTCTTCTTTCTTTCTCCCTTGTCCCCTTCCCCAGTTGAACATTTTCTCTTATTTCACAATACTTAATATAATTTTGGTCCTTATTTATACTTTTGGTTTCTCACACCAGAGAAACAATGCAGAATTTACATGTGTGTCTGATTTATTTCTCTTACTAGTGTGATCTCAAGGTGCATCCATTTACCTAGGAATGTCTCAAACTTACCTTTTTTATGACAGGGCAGCAATCCATTGTATATAAAAAAAACCACATCTTCTTTATCCATTCCTTGGTTGATGGGCATTTGGGCTGTTCTTAAGATTTGGCTATTACAAAATGTGCTGATATAAACATGGGTGTGCATATGATGCTTTTTAAATTTTGGGAAGATATCCAGAAGGAGAGTAGCTGGGTCAAATGAGACTGCTAATCCTAGATTTTGGAGGACTCTCCATACTGATTTCTACAGTAGTTGCACCAGTCTACACTCCCACCAACAGTGGAGAAGGATTGCTTTTTCCCCACAACCCCAACAACATTTGTTATTGGTTGATATCTTGATAATAGCCATTCTTTCTGGGGTGAGATGAATTCTCAGCATTGTTTTAATTTGAAAGACAACACGGTTTAAATAGCTAAATTGTTTCAAACATTATTTCTGTTCCTTTGTACAAGATTTTTTAAAATCCCAGCCTGCTTTTAGTATTTTCTGTTTGTCCCTGGTTTTGAGCCATTTGGTTGATATAGTCTTATGTGTAGTTTTCTCAGTATTTCTTATGATGATTCTGCTACAGTTTGGATGTAGTTTGTTTTCCAAAAGTTTGTGTGCTGGATGCTTGGTCCTCAGCATGGTGATGATGAGTGATGGTGGAATCTTTAACAGGCAGGACCTATAGTGATGTACTTAGGTCATTGGAGCATCATCCTGTGAAAGGCTAATGTTGGTCCTGCACAGTGAGTTAGTTCTCCCCAAAGTGAGTTGTCACAAAGGAGCAAGCCTGGCCCCTGACTGTCTATTCCTTTCTGTCCTCCCATGTGACCTCTCCTTGCATGTGCTCCTGCCATAATCCCATCTGCCATGTGATGCTGCAGAGGCTCAATGGATGGGGTGACCTGATTTAGCATTTGTAGTGTCTTATCTGTTGTTAATTCCTTCTGAGCAATTTTCATGTCAGACATTGTAGTTTTCATCTGTAGAAGTTTGAATTTTTTTAAAATCTTAAACATCTCCACTTAATTTTATAAACATATAGAACATAGTTACAATAGCTATTAATGTTAACAGTCAATTTATGACATCTTATGACATTTCTTTGTCAATTTCAATTCATTAATCTCATTTGTTTTTCCCACTTTTTACATTCTTTTTTTTTATTTTAAAGAGAATAAAACAATACAAAACAGAACAAAGCAAATCAGAACAAAACAATGCAAGTAACACACGACCTCACAACAAGACAACAGGAAATCAACAGTGGCTACCATAAGGTCTCTTGTTTTCTTTGTAATAGTTGTCTATACCTTCACACAAAACACAATTCCAACAAATAAAATAGTATAAAACCAATCAAAACAATAGAATGAGAGCATTATGGGACTTCAAAAAAAGACAATCAGAAATCAACAATGGCTTCTTGTTCTCTTCAAAATAGCTGTCCATACCCTCATACACTGTGAAATCAAATAATAAGAAAACAGATTAAAACCAATCAAAACAAAAGAATGAAAGTATTACAGGACTTCAAAACCAGATAACAGGAAATGGACAATGGTTAGTATGCCTCTTTTTCTTCAAAATAGTTGTTCATATCATCACACATAATAAAATCAAACAAAACAGAACAGAATAAAACTGACTAAACATAGGAATGAAAGCATTATAGGGCTACAAAATGAGATAATAAGTAACCAGCCATGATTACCATAACACATCCTATTATGTTCAAACTAGCTGCCCATACCATCTGACACAGTAAAATACAACAAACCAAGACAGAACAGAACCAAACCAAACAAAATTGTGCAAACCTTGCAAGAGTTCAAGACAGGACAATAAGAAATTAACAGTGGTTACTACCTTTCCTTCCTAGGTGTTTCCTTCCTTATCATTTTTATAATATCTATTATGTTTTTGGATTCCACTAACTCCTGTTTTTTAATACTAGTGTTCGCTCATATGAGTTCAAATTGTTTTACGCATGAACATGATCTCCAGTTGCTGCCAAAGAACATCAAGATTATCCTACTTTGTAGCTGCGTAGCTTTCCATTGTATGAAAATGCCATATCTTTCTTATCCATTCTGCAGTTGTTGGGGTAATTACCCATGCTTTTTTCTGGTCTTCTGTCACTCGGATCAATTATTTTCTCCCTTTTGATTTTCAGTCTATGAATTTCCTTTTGAGTTAAATGTGTTTCTTATATGCAGTATATTATTGGATCTTGTTTCTTTATGTTTCTTTTTATTGCTGAATTGAGGCCATCTACATTACTGGTTACAACCAGCAAACATTGGTTTGTCTCTGCCATGCTATCCTCCTGTTGTTGGCCTTCTGCTTTTCCTCTTCATTCAATTACCTGTCTTGTTTGGTGATTCTCTTCTGCTGCTGTTCCTGGAACCATGGTCATCTTTATCTCTCTCTAGAGTATCCTTCAGCACTCTTTGTAGGGTTAGTTCAGTGGTCATGAATTCCTTCAGTTGTTCTTTATCATGGAAGTATCTTATTTTTCTATCCATTTTAAAAGATAGTTTTGCAGGGTACATCAATCTGAGTTGAAAGTTGTTTTCTTTCAGGATCTGAAACACTTTACTCCAAGCTTGTCTTGACTTGATGGTTTGTGTTGACAAATCTGTTGTGATTCTGATGGGTTTTCCTTTATAGGTGATCTGTTTCTTTTCTCTGACAGCTTTTTAATATTCTGTTCTTGTGCTGAATTTCTGGGATCTCGATTATTATATGTCTGGGTGTAGATTTACTTTGGTTATAGCTAGTTGGAGTTCTTTTTTTTTTTTTTTGCAGCCCTGGGGATTGAACTCATGACCTCGCACTTGCCAGGCAGGTGCTTAGGCCACTGAGCTAGATCCCCGACCCTTGTATTTTTGAGACAGGGTCTCACTATGCCATTCAGCCTGGCCTTGAGATCACTTTGTAGCCCAGGCTGGTCTCGAACTCACAATGATCCTCCAGTCTCAGCCTCCTGAGTGCAGGGATTACAGGCGTGAGTCACCATGCCCGGCTAGTTGGAGTTATTTATGCCTCAGGTATCTGTATACCAGATCCTTTCCCCATGTTTTGGAAGTTTTCCACCATTACTTCTGTAAATAGAATTTTTATTTCATTTGTATTGACCACTGCTTCTTCATTGATGCCTATCACTCTTAAATTATTTCTCTTTGCCTCGTCTTGCAGCTGTTGAATTATTTCCTGGTTCCTTGTTATTTTTAAAAAGCTTTAAAAAAAATCTTTCCTTTTGCAATCACTAGCTGCAATCCTGTCTTCAAGGTCTGAAAGTCTATATTCAGTCTCTTTCAAGCACTTTTCCCAGCTTTTGAGTGACTTCTTAATTTCCTAGATATTGTTTTGAATCTGTTTCATGCATTGTAATTCCTTTCTATATTGTTCATTTAAGGTTTCCATCATTTTCTTATGCTCTTCTTTTTTATCTAAGCCTTCTGTAAATATGCTTAGGAATTCTTTCATTATGTTTTTCATTTCTTCTTTCACTTGAGATATTATTTCTGATCTGATTACTTTTACAGTCTCAAGTAGTTTTTTTTTTTTCCATTGTTATCCTCTTGGACATTTCAGGTGTTTGGCTTCCATTTTCTTCCATGACTGCATCTCCCAGATTTGTTCTGTTTGGGCTGGAGGTCTGAGACTGCCTTTTGCTCCTTCCTCTTGTCATTCTCCTGGGTTCCTCCCAAGAATCTGGTTGTAGTGTCCCAGGCACTTCCCAGAATGGCTGCCCCACAATGGTGTGGGGGAATGGGACAGACACCTGGTTTCCTCTGACCCCAGGTTTACAGGGAGGTAGCAGGGTGTGAGGTGGGCTTCTCCAGACCTGTGCAGCTACACTGGGGCTTTCCCTATGGCCAGGGGTACATGGTGGAGGGGCTGCTTCTCTCAGCCTGTGTGTCTGTCCTGGGACTTACACAATGGTGGCAGGAACACAGGACTGTGTTTGTCTAATTCTCTCGGTGGGTGCTGGACCACTTTTTACATTCTTAGCAATCTTTTATTGGGTGGTCAGAAATTGTACCTTGTTGGGTATTAAATATTCTTGCATTTTGGTAAAATCTGTTGAGCTTCATTTGGGATGCAGTTATATTATTTTAAGCAATTTGATCCTTCCAGGTTTTTATCTAATTTGTTAGGTGGTTCCAGAAGAGTTCTGGTGGTAGAGTTAATTAATCATCTTCCCTGTGGTAAGGTTTTTGTGAGTATTCTACACAATGCTTGATGTGTTGTGGGTTTTCTATCTGGCTGGGGAAAATAAGCTGGTCAAATGTAAGCACCAGATACTGTTCCCTTTAATCTTTCTGGGTGATTTTTTCCTCTCACAAATGCTTCAGTTAGCACACTGATGAATACTTGGAGGAGACCCTTTGTAGAATTTTGTGCATGTTTCTCATCTTCTGTATTCTGTCCTGAGAATGCTACGGGTCCATGTCTCATAAAATCTCAGTTCTGTTTTGGCAACTCTGGAAGTCTTCTAGTTTTAGTATGGGATGCTCTTTCCTGAACCAGAGCCTGGACAGTGTTTCGAAGAAGTAAGCTGTGTTAGTTATAAGGCTCACATCATTTGTTTCTTGTTTTTTGGTAATCACACTGTATTTCATTGTCTAATGTCCATGTTTCTGTAAATCATTCTTTCATATAATTTGCCTTTTTTTCCATCCTGGAGGGTAAATTTGGTTTTTACTATTTTGAGTTGATTAGAAGCAGAAGTCTCACCAATGACTTTTACCTCTACTAATTTGGTCACCTGTAATTTTATCTGATTTGTTGGTTTCAGTGACCTCTGCTGTATTCATGTCATGTCTAAGTCCATTGATTTGTATTTCTAAACTTTCCATGAATTTTCCTAGGATAACTGCTTTGTTTTGCTGTAATCCTATTTATTTTTCCATCCTCAAGCCTGATGTGAAATTATAGTAGGGTCCTATTTTACAAATTTCTAGGCTTTGGAGGGCTAAAAATAATGGCAGAATAGTCCTATGTCCCCACATAGTGGTGAGTGATAAGGTGGCTCAAGGGCTATGGAGTGGGAGATATAAAGTGGGAGATACTAACAGATGCTTATGAATTACAGGCTTGAGACTTACACATGGTAAAGTTTGACATAGTAACTTCAGAGTATGCTTTTTCATTCAATAAACAATGAAAAGGAGGTTGCTATAGATGGGAGAGGTACTGAGATGGATCCATCTTTAAAGGCTGTGTCCTTAGATAATGGCAACTGAACTCCAGGACAATATTTCAGTGCAGGTGGGAAGTCTTTATTCTTAGAAGAATGACAATATCTAAGCCTCATAGTTGCAAAGCTCTACAGAGATGTTTGCTTCTAAATGACAGCAAAAGCCCTGTAAATAAATCTGAGTTGCGCTGAGGCTAAACAACTGGAATTTACTTGTATTTTTTATTTTAAAGAAAAAAACAATAAAAACAATGGTACAGAATTTAGAAATAATATTGTAGAAGAACAATGGTTAGTACATTGTGTATTATTATCTTCAAAGTAGTTGCTTGTATTACAAGATATAGGCATGAAAAACTGAACAAACAGTATAGGCACAAACCTTTCTTTTTGATGAACAATAGCAATTAGTTGTAAGTATCTTAACTATTTTGTGTATAAATATATTTTTTTCCTTTCCCTTTCTTCTTTTCTTATCCCAGTTTCTCTTTCCTTTTGAACAGTTTCTTCTTATTTCACAGTATCTGTTGTACATTTTGCATCTTGTTTACTTTTTCAGCTTCTTATATTAGGGAGGCCATATGATGTTTACACATATGGGTCTGATTTATTTCAGTTATGAGTAAGGTCTCAAGTGGCATTCATTTCCACATAAATGTATCAAGTTTATCCTTTATAGATGAATAGTACTCCGTTGTATAAAAATACCACATCTTTTTTTTATCCATTCCTTGGTTGATGGGCATCTGGGTTGTTTCCAAGATTTAGTTATTAAAAATTGTGCTGCTATAAAAATAGGTGCACATATACTGGTGGGGTATAATGTTTTTTTAATTCTTCTGGGAAAATACCTAGGAGGGGAATAGCTGGGTTGAGTGAGACCTCCAATCCTAGGTTTTTGAGGACTCACCACACTGATTTCCATAGTGGTTGCCCCAGTCTGCGTTCCCAACAGTGGAGAAGGGTTCCTTTTTCTCAACAGCCCCTCTAGCATTTGTTATTGCTTGATTTCTTAATAGTAGCCATTCTTTCTGGGGTGAGGTGGAATCTCAATGTTGTTTTAATTTGCACCTCTTGAATGACCAATGATGTTGCGCATTTTTTCATATATTTATTCGCTATATATATATTTCTTCATCTGAGATGTATGTGTTCTTAGCTGCCCAATTTTGGATTGGGTCTTTGAATTTGAGAGGATCTGATTTTTTTCAATTCTTTGTATGTTCTAGACGTAAGTCCTTTGTCAGAAGGACAATTGGCTACAATTTTTTCCCACTCTGTAGGTTGTGTTTTCACTCTGTTGGTGATTTCTTTTGATGTGCAAAAACTTTTTAATAAGATGAGATCCCAGTTGTTGAATCTTTTAAGTGTTTCTAGTGCTGTTTGGGTTTTGTCCATGAACTTCCTACCTACCCTTATTCTTCAAGATGTTTACCTACTTTCTTTTCCAGGAGATTTAGTGTTTCTGTTTTAATATTTAGATCTTTGATTCATTTTGACTGTAGTTTAGTGCATGGTGATATACATGGGTCTAGTTTTAGACTTCAGCATGTAGAAAGACCGTTTCCCTAGCAAGATAACGAGATTATCTTTCTTCCAGTGAACATGTTTGACTCCTTTATCAAAGATAAGATGGCTGAGTGTGTTTGGAGTTGTGTATGTATCTTCAAATCATTTTCACTGGTCCTTGGGCTTGTTCTTTTTGCCAATACCATACTGATTTTATCACAGTAGAATTGTAGTAGTTTCAAGTCCAGAATTATGATGCCTCCTTCCTTAACTTTGTTGCTCAGGCTTACCTTTGTTATTCTAGGTCTCTTCTGCTTCCAGATGAATTTTAGGAATGTTTTCTCTAGTTCTGTGAGGTATGCTAATGGTATGTTGATCATGATTGCATTTAATCTGTATAACAATTTTGAGAGTATAGCCATTTTCACATCCTTTGTTAGATTGATTCCTAAGTGTTTCATATTTTTGGATGCTACTGTGGAGGGCATGGTTTCCCTAATTTCTCTCTCAGTGAGTTTGTTGTCTGTATACAGGAATGGTATTGATTTTTGAGTGCTGACTTTGTATTCAGGTATGCTACTGAATTTGGTTATTAACTCCAAGAGTCTTTTAGTGGAGTTTTTGAGGTCTTCTATGTAGAGTACCATGTCATCTGCAAATAATGATATTTTACTTCATCTTTTCCTATGCTTATTTCTTTTATATCTCTCTTGTCCAATTGCTCTGGCTAATGTTTCTTGGACAATATTGAATAGGAATGGTGACAGTGGAAATCCTTATCTTGTTTATGATTTTAGAGTGAAAGCTTTCATTTTTTTGTCCATTTAGCATGATGTTGGTTGTGTGTTTGTTATAGATGACTTTTATCAGATTGAGATAGAGACCATCTATTCTGATTTTCTATAGGGTTTTTATCATGAATGAGTGTTGGACTTTATCAAAAGTTTTTTCTGCATCTATTGAGATGATCATGTGATTTTTGTGTTTGAATTTGTTGATATTATGTATTACATTTATTGATTTGCTTATGTTGAACCATTCCTGCATTCCTGGGATGAATCCAACTTGGTCATAGCATATAATCTTCTTGATGATTTGCTGCATTCTCTTTGCTAGTATCTTACTGAGAATTTTTCTATCTATGTTCATTAGGGAGATCTGGTCTGTAATTCTTTTTTTTTTTGGGTCTTTCTCTGTTTTTTGTATTGCTAATACTTGCTTCCAGGAATGAATTAGGGAGTAATGCTTCCCTTTCAATTTTATTAAAGAGTTTGTGGAGCGTTGGTATTAAATCTTCTCTGAATTTCTTATAGAATTTAGCACTGAATCCATCAGAACCTGGACTTTTCTTTGCTGCTAAGTTTTTAGTTATATTTTCAATGTCATTAATTGAGTTATTCAGAATTTTTATATCTTCTTGGTTCAGCTTTGGCAATTCATATGTATTTAGGAATCTGTCCATTTCTTCTGTGTTTTCCATCCTATGAGATTAAAGATTTTCAGAGTAGGTATTGATGGTCTTCAGAATTTTCACAGAATCTGTAGTGATTTCACTCCTTTCATTCCTTAATGCATAAATTTGAGTCTTGGTAATGTCTATCTTGTGCCATTGCATGTTGGAAGTGTTTAACTTTGTTTTCATTTGTACAGGGACTTGCAGCTAAGAGTTTGCCTTAGATCTTGGAGGAGACTTGGGACTTGGACTTTTCAGCAATGCTGAACTGTTAGGAAATGGCAACTCTTGCAGATGGACTAAATGTCTTTTGTATAAGGGATGTCCATGAGTCTTTGGGGGCCAAGGGTGGAATGTTGTGGTTTATATCTAGGTGGCCCCCTGAAAGCCTCATGTAGTCATGGAAGCAGCTGAATCTAGCATTTGTGAATAATCATTGTCTAGTGCTGGGATTGGCAGTGTGAGTTCTGCACCTGCCCAGGGGTGGAGCTGACATACAATGTAAGGTCAAGAACGAAGCATGTTTTCCCTCTTTTGTGGGATTTGCTCTTGCCACTTGCAGCCACCATGAACAGCTCCTCCCTCAGCCACACCACCCTGTTGGAGCCAGTTAAGTATGGACTGAAACCTCCAAAACTGTAAGAAATAAACCTCTCCTTCCTTCACTTTGGGTGTCAGGTATTTTTTCTCAGCAATGAGAAAAAGGTAATCAAGATACTTGCTGTAGTTTTATTTTGTTCATTGTTGTTTGTAGTTCTATATGCCTCATTTATTTTGTATGTCAAATTCTTTTTCCATGCTTGTAAGTTTTCTGCCATTATTTCTATGAAGAGTTTTTTGATGGTATTTTCACTGCCTCCAGCTTTCTCCTTGATCTTAATCAATCTTATGTTATTCTTTGCTTCACCTTGTACCTGTTGGATTGATTTTTCATAGTCTCTGGCTGTTTTTAAGATATCTTTCTTTTCATGATCACTAGCTACAACTCTGTCCTCAAGATCTGAAATTATATCCTCTCCTTCATTCAGTCAGTTACATATATTTTCAGTGAAGATTTTAATCTCTTGGATTTCTATTTGGATCTCTTTCATGGATTCCATTTCTTTCGTGTGTTAGGCAATTTTTTTGCTTTCAACATTTTTGTAAGCTCATCTACTCTTTTATCTATGTCTTCTCTAATATCTTTGATTTTAAGCATCATTTTTTTTGTATCTGAGAGATTATTTTCTCTGTAGCCTTTTCCACTTGTTTTTTCACTTCTGTTATCATTTCAGAAAGTTTCAGTGTTTGACTTCCTATTTCATTTAGTTCCAGGTTTGTCCTGGGTGGGCTGGGAGTCTGCAATTGCATTTTGCTTCTACATCTTGTTGTTTTCTATTTTCTTTTTTGTTTTGTTTTGTTTTATTTCACCTTGTATGTTGGTGCTTGCCTATTTCTTGTGATATCAAGCTTTATCACTAGTTGAGGTTTTCCTAGATGTCTATTCTTCAGGGATGTCTTCTAGATGTAGGTGGTGCTTTATAGCTATCACAAGAACTTATTTTCCCAATTTGTAAAGGATACAAAATTACTATTTGGCTCAGTTCTCAATCCTTTGGTACCGAGCTGTGGTGATGATTATGACCCCATACAATCACAGTGTTATCATACAGGGAAGAAAAACTATTTATAACATATATGACATCAGTTTCAAGTACAACTTAACTACAGACAAACTGTGGTAACCATTAACCTGCTGCTTCCATCCATAGGAGAAACCCTAAGGTTATTTAACAAAATCAAACATACCATGTACTTGTATGCAGTGACTTTACCCTTAGTAGAGTGATTTTATCCTTCTGTAGGGAGGTGGGGTTTAAGATGGGTAGCGATCAGGCTAAAGTGATGAATGAGGTCAGATATAATAAAATCAAGGCTGGGGGTCAAAGGATGATCACCCGAGTTTTGAGAAATTGGGCAACACAGTAAAGAAAGAATGAAACAGAATGCAGAGGAGTAATTAGAAAGGACAGAGACAATGATTATTTACTTGAAAGTTTAAATTTGAGAAGTCATTGAGAAAAAAGAAGATCAATGGAAGAAAATGAAAAAGGTTAGAAGCTTAACAGTGGAAAAAAAGAAGAAAGAAAGAGAAAGAGAGCAAGAAAGAAAAAAAGAAAAGAAAGAAAAAGGGGACCAGAGATAGAGAGGAGTAAAAAAGAAAAAATAATCCCAAATACACAAATAACCTCCAAATACAGAACAAAACAGGAGGACATCCCACCAGACAGGAAAGGGATAGCTAATCAGACAAACAAGGGGGAATAAAAGTAGTGAAATACCTCTGGTGTTTACAGTTCTGTGATAGTGTCCATGTTAGATCCCAGAAATGTGCTGTTGTGTGTGGAGCTGCTCTTGGCCTCTGGATATGGGGGCTGAGGCTGGTCTTTTGTTGGAGTTCTCCAGGGGCCAACTGCTGGCTCCTTGCTGCTGCTTCAGGTGCTTCCAAGATACTGGTCTCACTGATTACTCCACCCTCCAAAGGTGAGTGAATGCTGGTGCACTCAGGCTGTTGTCCTGGGTCTTGGGGTTCTGGTTGTTCTACCTGCCAGAGGCTTGTGTCCTTACACTCTTTTCACAGGACCTGCTGTCCTAGGGCAATGGAGGAAGCACAGAGCATGGACTTAGACTGTTCTCACAGGCCCCGTCATCTTGGGGGCAATCAACAACAGGAATTTAAAAAAAAATCATAATTCTATATATAATGAGAAAGGCAATAAAAACACATTTTAGAGAAAGATTGTATTTGTGTCTAATGGTGAAAATGCCTCAGCCTTATCTCTATCTTCCATTGTAGGCTTGCTGAGTTTGTACTTCAAGCTCAGCCATGTCACCATTTATAATTGATTGATTCAGTCATGACCTATTAGCATGAGTGACTGAGCCCATCCAAAATGACCACTTTAAAGAAAAAGAAAAGTAAACTATTTATTCAAATAAATTGGTTAGTTCTTTGGGTCAATATGGGTCCAACTTTCTCTTTGTGGGTTTTATCCTTGGGTTTAAAAAATTAGAACTAGTGGTCAGTAACCTGTGTTTTGTAGGAGATTGTACTCCAACAATAATTACTGTTTCCGTTACTTAGAGGAATTTTCAAGGGAATTCTAAAATCTCGGTAATTCATTGGATGTTCAGATTGAACTTCTATTTCATTGTAGAGGCAGGAAGAAAGGGGAAGACAGATAGTGAGTGTGTGGTTGCAGAGTCTTGTGATATTAGCAGGATGCATGAAGATTTAAAAACACACAGCAATCTTAAAAATGATGAGCTGCATTTTAGGTATTGATGAGCTAATCATCTCATGCCTCCTCATAATCTAAATAATTTACTAGATCACGACTGCTATGTAATTCAAACCAGGTGACAGCTACATAGGGTTGACAAGGGAACATTATTGCCCTCATTTCCAGTACAGCACTACAAGATGGGAGGAAGTCTTGAGTTGCTACTGTTTGGGAAAAAAACCCTTCATAAACATAGCCTTTATCTTTTTACTGCTAGAGAATGTAGGTAGGTTGATATTGTACTGGTAGAGTCTTAGAGGCTGCAAACAAGGCTTACCCTTACTGAATATACTCAATGCCATAGTCACCCCACTGAGTGCATTGAAGTGGAGAATGATATGCTTTTAAAAAAACCAGATCTCATGGCATTTTTAATTGAGATTCTGGAAAGGTGCTGAGCTCAATTCAGAAACTTAATTTTAAAATACAAGAAAGTATAAGGAAAAATGTGGTACTTATACACAATGGAGTACTACATTGCCATAAAGAAGTGTAAATGTGAGTCATTTGTAGGAAAATAGATGCACTTTGAAACTGTAATATTAAGTGAGATAAATTAGACACACACCCTTAAGTATCATGGTTTCTCTTATATGAGAAACTCAAAATATAAAATAAAGAGAAAAGTAAAAGATGTGTAATAGAAAGTAGGGAGATAGATCTCTTCCAAAAGGGAAAGGGGACAAGAAGTTGGAGGGAGAGCAAAAAAGAATTAAAATGCATTATGTACATGTACCAATTCCCCATAAGGAATTTACTTATTTTAGATTCTAAATATGTACTCATAAAAAAATAAGAATTTTTTAAAAAAGAAAAAAAATCAATTCTATTATCTAGGATGGTTAAACAAAGACACAAAAGTACTAGAGCTGTACATGAGGATTGTGAGATGAAGAAGGAAGGACTTTGGAAAGAGCACCCAGCAATGGAGGCACAGACAGCATTTGGTTTCAGGCTCCTTGTTGGCCTAAATCTCCCTGCCTCCCCATCTGTCTATCTAGATACATACATCAAATGCAGTGCTTGCTTGATAGATTTCTTATTAGCAGTGACAACAAGATGGAAAGGAGAGTGGAACTTTGCAATTGAAAACAGAGGGCTGGATCTTTATAAAGGGTCCATACATTAGTCAAGTGTCATACAGTATCCAGAAGTACCTTCTTCCCACCCACTCAAAATACTTGATTTTCAATATTCAATGATTTTTATTTTTAAAGGGAGGCTGGTATATATAATTATATATGGTCATTTAAAAAGAGGAGCAATGATGACATTTCCAGGTACCATTTTCAATCACCCTCTTGTACTTTAGTCTTAGTAATTCCTGGAGCATATTTTGAGCCACTCTTCAGAGCTGAGTTTGGTTGTTAGGAGTATGTCCCTTTGTATGTTGAGAGATGATTAAAAGCTTGCTATATCAGTGTGTGAAGTAGCCCCTCAACATTTTCTGTGGGTTATGGGAAAGACTTTCTGGCTCTCTGATTGGAGTTTCCCAAGGCTCCAAGGGAACTGGCCTCACCTGCACTTTCTCCAGACTTCTCAGCTCTGCTGTTGGAATTGACTAATGTACCTCTGTCCCCTGACCTGCCACCTTTCCTCTCATGCATGGCTTTGTATGTTCCTTGATTTTTTTTGTAAGTTTCAGCCCATTCCTGACTAATGGTTCTGTCATAACACAGTCTAGTCTGAAAAATAAGTATAAATTTCCATTTTTGTGAGGGTTTTTTCCTGGACCTGCTATAAGGATGCTGATTGTTGCATATTTCAATGTCCTTTTTTGTGAAGATCCTGAGGAGAAATTTTCTCTGGTCTCAAATTAGAAGCCATGAAGATCCCATTGAGCAACTGGGGTGAGGAGGTATATATATGTATATAGTGGTATTTTGCGTCCTTGTGTATGTGTTTTTACTTGTAAATACTGATATTACTGGTTATCAGAAAGCTCATAGTTGAATTTTTGTTCTGTTATAGCAAGCACATCTAACTTGTTGGCAGAGTCTAAGTGGTAACTTCCGTCATTTACTTACCCTTTATCGTACCTTTATTTCCTTTGCTCCTCCTTTTCTTTAAATATTATGCTATTTTGCTACACATTTAATATCAGTATAGCATATGCATTTCTTTTTTTTGGAGCAAAATGTGAATGATGAAAATATAAGCAAAATTCGAGTTTCAAAAACATTTTACACTATCCGAGTGTATAATAAAATAGTCACAGAATATAGGGGGAAAAGTAGGTATGACAGTTAAAATATGATATCGTCTAGTAAGAAATGTTTTCCAAAAAAATTATATTAGTCACCATTAAGAAGGAGGGAGATATTGAATCAGCCGATGAGTGATTTGTAGGGAAATACTTCACTGAAATAGTTCTACAGTATTTTCTGCAGACTGCTGAATTATTATTATTTTTTTCTTGGTTAAAATCTTGGAAAGAAGGCATTCAAGACAATGTTTTATTCTGGACTTGGTTTGCAGCAGGCCTGGCTAGAGTAGCAATGCCTAAGGCCTGCAGACCAGACAGTCCGAAGGCTCAAATATTAGACAAGAGAAGGTGATGAAGGGGAGATGGCTGGTGTCAGGAAGATCTTGCATGGTGGTGGGGTCCAAACATACAAACAAGTTCAGAGGTGAGAATGGAGCTGTGTATTGCATTGAATAGCATCTCCCCTAAATTCATATTCATTCTAGAAATTTATACTACATCCTTATTTGGAAAAAAAAGAATTTGCAGGAACAATTATTTAAAATGAGACTATATTGGATTAGATAGCTGTCACATTCTATGTAACTGGTGTCCTTCTAAGAGGTGAGACAGAGATACAGACAGTGGGATGATGGCAATATGAAGACAGACATGGAAGTTGGAGTGATGCTGCTCTGGATGAAAGGAATGTCAAAGTTTGCTGGCCATTGCCAGAAGTGAGCAAGAGTTAGGAAAGTATTCTACCTGGAACATTTGGAGGGAGTGCAACCCCTGCCAATTTCTAGATTTTGGAATTCAAGGTTCCAGAAATATAAGACAACAAATTTCTATTGCATTAACTACCCAGTTTGTGGCAATTTGTTACAGTATCCCTAGGAAACTCACATGAGCTGGAAGAGCCAAGTGAAAGGCCAGGCTTACTTCTGGGAAAGGCAAGCCAAATACTCACCCAGTGGGTCCCTTTCTGGAATTGGGTACAATATCAGAGTATTCCTTAATGGTGAGCTGATTCTCACAGTGAGTTATTTTCTGCCCAGGAGAACACAAGGATCTATTTTAGAAGCAATAACAACATTTGAGTTTGTTCTATGGCTGTTCCAAAAAGAAGAGACTCCAAGGTGCTCCACTGTGAATTTTTAGATTACAGGTTTCCAGACCAGGGATGACTAGAAATTGACCAGATTAGGTTCTGAGGATGTGAGTGAATTCTCATTTCTTACCCACTCCTGTTCTTTCTGCATTTTTTTCCCCAGATACATCCCCTCTTCCCCAGCACTAAAATAAAAACAAATTATTGATTACTAGGAAACCTTGCCATTGAAACAATCCTTGATAGATATTGATCTGCTACTGATCGTTACACATTGTACTTATGTGTTGCAAGGAGATGTTATACTTCATAAACATGTATATTTACTATGATCAATTAAAAATAAAAATATATTAAAAGAAATAGATCAACTACTCTTACAGGAAAAATGTAGTTTTCTTAAATTAAATCTTTTACTAGGTTTGACAGTTCACTTTCTCTATGTGAACACATCCTTTGGAGACCAAAACACCTGATAAATGCATATCTTATAAATTAACTAAGCACACCACTGGGAGTCATTATGTCATTGGGTTTAGGCCGGTTGCACATTAAAATTATCTGGGGAAATTCTTAAAATTTGCTGCTACTTAAGTTTGCATGCCCAAAATTTTGGTAAATTTATCTTCAGTGTGCCTCTTCCCCTTTAGTATTTCTAGAGTTGCTCAGGTGATTTGAACGTGAATGTAGGTGCCTTAACCACTTTCTAGTCGCTAAGACACAATACCCAACACACGCAAATGAAAGGAAGAGGGGTTTGTTTTTGCTCGTGTTTATAGTCCATAGTAGGCTGGTTTCAAGGATGGCACGGTAAAAGGGACGGTGGAAGAGTGCTGCTCATGTCCTGGTAACCAGGAAGCAGAGAACAAAGGGAGGAGCTGGGAAAAGAGAGATGCTCTTCTGGGTCATGCCCCTGGTGAACCACCTCTAACTAGGACCACCTCCTAACAGCAAGTCTGCTGTAGCTTCCTCATAATCTAATCACCTTCCAAAAGTCCTGCTCCAGTACATGAGGCCCTGGAGGGACATCTAGATATAAACCATAGCAGCAAGGATGTGATTTTCTGATATGGATACGTGCTTGTGCAACTGATTTTCTTTTTTCCACGTGGAGACTGAAGTAGAACAAAGTATTTGAAAGCATACACTCACTCTGCGGTCAGTGCCACTTGTGAATCCCAACTCTGCTATTTCATAGCTATTTAACCCAGGACTGACCTAATCTCACTGTGGCTTAGTTTCTTTCTCTGTAAAATATTAATCATAATTATCATAATATCCATCTTCTAAAGTTGTTATCAATATTGAGTTAATATGTGCATTAGTTTGAAACATCACCTGTTGTCTGTGGTTCTTTGCTGACATTTCCCTTACTGAATGTCTGAACTTAATTTCAATGGCTGACTATTGCTCTAAAAGTGCATTAGTTTTCTGTGGCTGCTATAACAAATTAGCACAAATGAAGTGGTTTAAAATGATAGAAAAATTTTCTCCTATTATTCTAGAGGCCAGTAGTCTGAAAACAGGCATCAGCAGGAAACTGCTTCCCCTGTAAGCTCTAAGGGAGGGTCCACCCTATGTCTCTTTCAGCTTCTGGTGGCTGGTAGCACTCCTTGGCTTGTGGCCACATCTCTTTCATTCATGTTTACAGGACCTGCACCTCTGTATATGATTTTCTTCTTATGACTGTCTTGCATGTGACTGTGTTTAGGGCCCACCTGGATTATACAAGATAAGTTCTTTCTCTCAAAATCCTTAATTTGAGCACATCTTTTCCCATATAAGATAATACAGTTTTTTCCTGTAATAAGGTTAATATTCACATGTTCCAGGAAGATAGACACATCTTTTGCAGGGTGGGGTGTGTCATAATTCAACCCACTGCACAAGATACCATAATAAAAAGTAAATGAATGTGATGTACAACTGACTCCTATGTTTAGCTACTTCACACTTGGCCTGCACATCCTCTTCTTCAATATACCCCAAACCATTATTTACATAATAGGTAGCATCTGAGTACACAGTCAAGTGAATATTCATTGCCATTTTGTAGTTATTTTCTGGCAATGGTGTAGGCAAGTAGATCAAGAACTCAGGAGACTTGCTGATCCAGGGTCCTCTGGTATACAGAGAGTGTCTAATAAGGAAAGGACCCATGGTGTGTACAGCTCTGAAGAGAATAAATAATTTGAGAAAGCTCCAGTTTATGCTTAAATGCAAAGCTCAAATCTCATCAATCCTGGCTTTATTCTTAGAAAAGTCTGAGGCTTATTTCAAAAAAGAGCAATGTGATGCTGCTAACCAGGACTCTTTTAGTGTCAACCTTATGTGTAACCCTAATTGACAAACTCTTTTAAGTGGAAAATTCCAGCTTCAGGCTCAGATTGATGCAGTGTTCCAAAGATATCATCAAGACCTAGTTTCTCTCTAGCTCTTTACTCTACTTCTACTGGGTGTTTTGTCAGAAACCCTGTCCTTTGTTGGTGGCAAGGCAGTGGAAGTATCTAAGACCTTATATCCTCTCAGGCTAAAGGCATGTGGCAACAAATAGCCCTAGAAAGTAAGTAAAATCTTACTGAGGTTTTGTGGGTCACCTGAGGCAACCAGTGTGATAGGACTGTCCTCTGCCCTAGTTGTGTGAGGAATCTGGAGAATGTGACTCTTAGCACATGGGCTGGAGGTGGGGTGATGTGGATATATGGTAAAGGACAAGGATAGGTTCCAGGGGAAGGGAAAAGGAGATAGGGTAACAAATGCAACAGATGTCCACCATAGATGCAGTTAGGTTCTTCTTTTTCTTTAAAGATAATTTTATTTTTATTATTTTATTTTATTTTATTTGCGGCACCGAGGATTGAACTCATGACCTTGTGCTTGCCAGGCAGGCGCTTAGGCTGCTGAGCTAGATCCCCGGCCCCGTTTTATTTTATTTTAAAAAGCAAAACAGAAAAAAGGATAGAAATGATACAGAATTTCAAAAAAAATAGTATGAAATTAACACTAATTAATGTATTGCATATGTTCTTGGACTAAAAGTTTAGGCAATCAAACTTGAATTCTTTTGAAGGGCTTGTGGGATGTTTCTCTCCCAGTTTTAAATGTTAGTCAAAATCTCCCTTTCCACTTGAAAATGAGAGAACTATTTTGAAGCAGAGGACTCCCATTTTAATCCCATCTATGCTCCCCCATTGCTGTTGTGTGGCTTTAAGCAAGTTACCTTATTTACAGAGTTAGGATCCTTAGCTGGACCCTCCATCACCAGGGAACCTAAACAGAATAGACTTACCTGGAGACAACCTGGATCACATGCTGTTTTTAACTGTTTTAATTTTTTTTGTTTGTTTTTTGTTTTTTGGAAGAGAACCTCACTGTGTAGTTCAAGCTGGCCTTGAACTCACTATGTAGTCCAGGCTGGCCTAGAACTTGTAGTGATCCTCTTGCCTCAATCTCCTGAATTCTTGGATTACAGGCATATGCACCACACTTGGCAGGTTTTAGTTTTTTGAGAAACTTCCATACTGTTTTTCATAATAGTTATACTAATTTATATTCCCACCAACAGTAAGAGTTCCTTTTTCTTCACATCTTCTGTGTTTTGTCTTTTTGATAATAGCCATTCTAACTTCAATGAGGTACAGGAAAACAAGTATTGCCTGGTCTCACTTCTATGTGAAATCTAAAAAAGAAGTATAGAAGTAGAATAATGGTGATGAGTCTAGAAAGGGTGGGAAGTGGGGGAGAAGGATTGGGAAGTGGTTGGTCACAGGGTAAAAAGTTACTTTTAAGTAGGGTTAATAAGTTCTGATGTTTTATTGCATAGTAGGGTGACTATAGTCAGGAATAACGTGTGGTATATTTCAAAATTGCTGGAAGATTTTGAATATTCCATCACAAAGAAATGATAAATGTTTAAAGTGATGAATATGGTATGTACATGACTTAATCATTATAGAATCACAGTGTACCCCTAAATTTTTACAGATCTTAATTATATTAGTCAACTTTCCTGTCACTGGGACAAAATACCTGACACACACTTAAAGTAAGAGGGGTTCTATGTGGCTCACAGTTCTGGGAGGGTCAGTTCATAGCTATCTGGCATTAAAGCAGAAACAGAATGGTGGAATAGTGTGGCAGCCAAAAGGAGAGAGGGGGAGAGAGGGAGAGAATGGGAGAAAGATGGAGAGAGAAGGAGAGGAAGAACAGAAGAGGGAAAGGGGAGAGAAGGGGAGAGGGAGGAGAAGGGAGGGGGGAGAGAGAGGGATGGAGGGGGAGAGAGAAGGAGAGGATCCTGTGACAAGAATACTGTGGTGGACTGATAACTGGTTGTCAATTTGTAATAGCAGCTGAACTGAATTAGCATGGTGCTGGGTGTGGATGGCCCACCTGAAGATTGTTGCCAAGATAAAGAGGAGAACTGGAGAGGAAGAGGAGTTGTTGGTTCTCCGTGGTATTGTTGGTTCTCTTGTTGTCATTAGCTCTCCTGGGGGGAGCTTGTGGAGCTTCTTTCCTGATATGAACTTAGCTGTTCTCATCATCAGAGGAGCTTGGGACCTTGTTGTTGCTGAGAATGGTTGTGGTTCACTCTGGGATAGCTCTGGTCTTTACCGTTGCCTGGCTTCAGACGGGAAGATGCTGTGCTGTTCAGTCTTGAGGAGAAGCTCATTATGCTGGTTTCCTGATATGAACTTGGTTGTTCTCATTGTTGGAGGAGCTTGAGGCCTCGTTATCACTGAGGATGGCTGTGGTGCTTTTTGGGGGAACCCTGGTACTTATTTTGAGCATCATTTCTTGGCTCCAGTGAAGAACCCTCAACCTACTGGCACAGACCCTTCATACCACTGGCATAGACTTTCTAGCTTCCACCACTAATCTTTGGGCCTTCCCAGGGTAGATCTATGAAACAGACTTGCGTGAGTTATTGTTGTGGGCTCTAGGTCTTCAGCTGGACTCATGCAGGACATTGCTGTGGAATGAGTCCCTCCCCTGGATTCCTTGGGTCTTAGTGTGTGGACAGATTTTCTGTACTTCTTGTATTTAACTCTTCAGGTGACTATTATAAAATAATACTATAAATTATGTGTCCTATATTAGGTTGCTTTCCTTGCAAACCCCTGACTACAGCAAATACCTTCTTCCAGGTCACATCTTTTCTAACCAGGCTGCACTTTGGAAAAGCATAGTCAGCTATGAACTCATTTACTAATTCACAGATGAGTGTAGTGCCCTCATGATCCAATCACTTTCCAAAAGTTACAACTCTGAGTACACAAGATTTTGGGGGGCATTTTAGATTTAAACCATAGCAGTTATTATCTGTCAATTTAAAAGAAAATGAAATTTAAAAAATTTAAAGAATTTCTACTTTTATAATTGATTTCTAACTTTATCTTGTGATCACAGTAAGCAATATTTGTCTATTTAAATCCATTGAGACCTAATTTGTGGCCTAAAATATATCTTGGAAAGTCACCTATGTGCACTTAAGGAGAATGTATATGCTGGTGTTGGTTCCAGTATTCTGTGTGTATCTGTTGGATCTAGTCTGCTTATTATGTTAAGTCCTCTATATCAGTACTTAATTATTTTTGTCTAGTCATCCTATTTTAGAGTAGGGTAGTGAATTTCCCAACTACTATTGCAGAACTATTTCTCCTTCAATGAAATTATTGCTTCATATATTTTGATAATTTGTCATTAGGTATATAAAAGTTTATAATTATATCTTCTTGTTCTATAGAACCTTTTAATATTAATAGTGTTCTTTGTCTCTTGTAACCTTTTTTTGAATTGGTCTATTTTAACTGTTATTAATATAGCCACCCTCTGCTTTTTTATTTTTATTTGCATGAAATATTTCTTCCATCCTTTCATTTTCTTCTATTTGGAGTTTTGGATCTAAAATGAATCTCTCTCTCTCTCTCTCTCTCTCTCTCTCTCTCTCTCTCTCGAGACTCTCTCACTATGTAGTTCAGACTGGCTTTGAACTCACCATGTAGCCTAGGCTGGTCTCAAACTCACAGTGCTCATCCTGCCTCAGCCTCCTGAGTGCTGGAATTACAGGCATAAGCCACCATTTCTGGCTAAAGTGAATATCTTATAAGCAGCATATAATTGAATCTTTTAAAAATTCTGCCCACTAATCTCTGTCTTTTGATTAAAAGGTTTTAATCCATTCACATTTAAAGTAATTACTGATTAGGAGGAAATGACTTTTGTCATTTTGATAGTTGTTTTCTATATGCCTTATAGTTTTTTTTGTCTCTCATTTCCTGTATTACTGTCTCCTTTTATATTTAATTGTTTTTTAGGGGATAATGAAATGTTTAAATTCCTTTCTCGTTTCCTCTTGAATATATTCTGCAGCTATTTTCTCTGTAGACAACACTGGGATTACACTTAACATCCTAAAGCTATAATGCTGTAACTTGAATTTATGTCAGATTAATTTCAAAAACATATAAAAACTTCTTTAATAGCTGTTTCTCTACCCCTGTTGGTTGTCAAAGTCACAAATGACTTTTATATGTCTTGTGGCAATAACAAACTAATAATTCTTTGACATGTGTTATACTCCTAAATTACAGAGAAAACAAGATGAAGAGTTACAAATCAATGTTGTAGTGGAACTAGCTTTTTTTTTTTTGTACCATAACTCAAGGCTTCTCAACTATGGAACTTTTTTTTATTTTGAAGAGAATAAAACAAATACAAAATAAAACAGAATATTCAATCAAAACAAAACAAAGAATGTGATACAAGATGTCAAAACAAAATAAAAATAAACCAACAATGGTTACCATGTTGCCACTTTGCTATCTTCAAAATAACTTCCCATTCCATCAGACATAATAAAATTAAACACAACAGAACAAAATAAAACCAATCAAAACAAAACAATGAAAGCAATACAGGACTTCAAAACAAGGCAGTTGGAATACTACAGTGGCTACCATAATGCATCTTGTTATCTTCAAAGTAGCTGTTTATATCATCAGACATAATAAAAACAAACAAAACAAAACAGAATAGTCAATCAAAACAAAACAATGAACATAATACAAGACTTCAAAACAAGATGAAAGGAAATCAATAATGGCTATAATAATGCCTCTTGTTATCTTCAAAATAACTGCCCATACCCTCAGGTATAATACAATCAAATAAAACAGAATAGAATAAAACCAATCAATAGAAAACAATGAAAGCAATACAGGACTTCAAACAAGACTGTAGGAATACAACAGAGGCTACCATGATGCATCTTATCTTCAAAGTAGCTGCTTATACCATCACACATAACAAAATCAAACAAAGCAAAATAGAATAAAATCAATCGAAAGAAAACAAGTAAAGACATAAAGACTTTGGAACAAGATAATAGGAAATCAATAATGACCCCTATAATCCATTTTGTTATTTTTGCAATAGCTGTCCACGCCATCAAATATAATAAAATCAAACATAACTAAACAATAAAACAAAGCTAAACAGAGCCATGAGAACAATACAGGGCTTCAAAACAGAATAATTATTAACAATGGCCATTGCCTCCCCCCGGAGACATCTCCTCCCCTTTCACCTTCACAACCTCTATTTTGCATTTTGAATCCCACTAGTTTCCCCAGTTTCTTGTACTAGGGAGACAATATGATGTTCACATATGTGACTCTGAACCCTTTCACCCATGAACATGCTCTCAAGTTGTATCCATTTACCTACAAGAGTCTCAAGATTATCTTTTGTTATAGCTGAGTAGCTTTCCATTGTACAGAAATGTCATGTCTTTTCTTTCCATTCTGCAGTTGATGGGCAAGCTACCCCTACTGTTTTTTTCTGGTTCCCTGTCACATAGAGCATTGTTTTCTATCTTTTGACTTTTAATCTATGAATTCCCTTTTGAGTTAAATGTGTTTATTGGATAAAGCATATTGATGGATCTTGTCTCCTGATTCACTCTACCTGTGTTTCTTTTTATTGGTGAATTGAAGCCATCTACATTAATGGTCATGGCCAACATACACTGACTCATTTCTGCCATGCTATTTTCCTGCTATTGGTTGTGTTCTTTCCCCCTCTATTCTTTTGTCTGTCCCGCTTGGTGATCCCCCTCTGCCGCTGTTCCTGGAACCATAGTCTTTTGTTTTTTAATCTCTTTCTAAAATGTCTTTCAGTATTCTTTGAAGGGTTGGTTTGGCAGTCATGAATTCCTTCAGTTGTTCTTTGTCATGGAAGTATCTTGTTTCTCCATTAATTTTGAAAGAAAGTTTTGCAGGGTACATCAGTCTGGGTTGGAAGTTGTTTTCTTTCAGGACTTGAAATATTTCACTCCAAGCTCTTCTTGACTTGATGGTTTGTGTTGAGAAGTCTGTTGTGATTCTGATGGGTTTTCCTTTATAGGTGATCTGTTTCTTTTCTCTAACAGCTTTTAATATTCTGTTCTTGTGTTGAATTTCTTGGATCTTGATTATTATATGTCTGGGTGTAGATTTACTTTGGTTATGGCTAGCTGGAGTTCTATATGCCTCACTTATCTGAATAGCACGTTTTTCTCCCATGTTTGGGAAGTTTTCTGCTAGTACTTCTGTAAATAGAGTTTTAATGTCTTTTCTGTTGACCCTTGCTTCTTCGTTGATACCCATCACTCTTAAATTATTTTGCTTCTCATCATCTTGAAGTTGTTCAGTTATTATTTCCTGATTCCTCATTATTTTTAAGAGGTCTTTCCTTTCCCAATCACAAGCTGCACACCTGTCTTCAAGGTCTTACAGTCTATCTTCAAGTGGTTTTGCCAGCTTTCTATGGAGTTTTTAATTTCCTTGATATATCCTTGAATCTGTTTCATGCATTCCAAATCTCTCTTATATTGTTCATTCATGGTTTTCCTCATTTTCATTTGTGCCTCTATTTTTTTATCTATGTCTTCTTTAGAGAAGCTTAGCAATTCTTTTATTATGTTTTTCATTTCTTCTTTTAGCTGAGATAGTATTTATGTTCTAATTTCTTTTATAGCCTCATGGAGTTGTCTCTTTACTTCAGTTGCCATCACTGCAGACACTTCAGGTGTGCAACTCCCGATCTCTTCCCTGTTTTCTTCTCTGGACTTCCTCTGCTTGGGTTGGAGTCCAGGGACTGCCTTTTGCTTCTTCATCTTGACATTTTCCTGGATTCTTCCAAACAAGTGGATAGTGGGGTTCCAGGCATTTCCCATGTTGGCTACAGTTTCTCTGGAGCATGACTGTTTGGTTTTTCTGGCCAGTATTTGCCATGGGTATCAAATGGTGCCCACTGGGTGCTCTGGTGCAGGGCCTGCTTCTGTTTTTCCCAGCCCTTGCTGGTTACCTGGGGTGGAAGCATCTTGAGGGCTGCTGTAGTGTGTGCAGCAGCAGGGCCTGCCTCTGCCTTTCCTCTGAGCTGGTTACCAGAGAGCAGTGTCTCCCTTTGCCTGCTGGAATGCACATGGGGCAGGGTCTGCCTCTGCTTTCCCTCTGAGCCCAGTACTAGCTTTTAGATAATTGTTTTTTAAAACTATATTAGTGTCTAAACCATGTAGAAAATATAAGGTGCAGTATTCACTACTGTTATACTACCTTTTATGATACCCATGTGTTTATCTTTGTTGAGATCTTTATTTCTTCTATGGCTTCTAGTTGCTCAGCAGTTTTTTCATTTTAATGTAGAACTCCCTTGTCTATTTCTTGCAGTACAAGTCTATGATAGCAAACTCCCTCAGCTTTTGTTTATCTGAGGTCTTTATTTTTCTCTCACATTTGAAGTATAGTTTTGCCAGATATAGAATTCTTTGTTGACAGGGTTTTTTTTTTTCCTCTTAGTACTTTGAAAATAGCCCACAGCCTTCAACCTCTAAGACTTCTGATGAGATCTGTGGATAATCTTACTGATGATTCTTTGCATGGGACAAGTTTCTTCTCTTTTCTGATTTCATAATTTTCTTTTTATCCTTGGAAAGTTTGATGGTAGTTTGTATCTGTGTGAGTCTGAGTTCATCTTGGAGTTTACTGAGCTCAGATGCTTGTATCTATATCTTTCATAATAACTGGGGACCTTTTGGTCATTATTTCTTCAAATATTCTTCTTACCACATTTTCTTTCTCTTCTTCTGGGACTCCCACAATGTGTATGTTGGTCTCTTCAATGTTGACCACAGGTTCCTTGGGTTCTGCTCACTACTTTTTAACCTCTTCTCTTTTCTCTTTCTCAGCCATGGTTATTTCCATTGTTCTCTGTTTAAGTTTGCTGATTCTTTTTGTTTAAATCTGCCTTGGAATCCCTTCAGTGAATTGTCTGTTTATTTGTTTGTTTGTTTCTGTTATAGGGCTTTTTAGCTCTCAAACTTGTTTTTGGCTTCTTTTGGGACTTTCAGTCTCTTTACTGACATTTCAATTTTGCTCATAATCATTTTCTGGAGTTTTCCATGTCTCCTTTTAGTTCTTTGAGCATGTTCAAAACAGTTAGTTTTGTAGTCTTTGTTGAGCAGATCTGCCATTTGTTCTTTTTCATAGGCAGTTTCTGTTATTTATTTTTTCTTTGAATGGGCCATGTTTTCATTTTTCTTTGAACACCTTATGATTTTTTCTTATTGTTAGTATCAAAAACTGAACATTTGATCTAACAATATAATAATTATGGAATGGAAATTCTTCCCTTTTTCTAGGATTTGTTTTTTGCTATTGTGTGGGAAGCATCGGCCTGAGGTGTGTTCATTAGGTCTCTTCAGGTTTTTCCTAGGCCTGCATTTTCCCTGGGTCTTGTGTTCATTTTCTAATTTTCTCTATATATTTAGTTGCTTTTAAATAGCTTCATCTTTAATATCCAGCTCTCAAAAAGGATAAAAGAGTAAATAAAGGAGATAACATAGGATACTGATCCTTTAAATATCCTGGAAGTCAATTTAGCTAAGGGAGAGAGGTTTGCAAAAATGAAGGAAGGTGCAATAAACAATAACCACCCATATCTTGTATTTCTGTGACCAGAAGTGGAAATCAATAATCTGAGCACACATCCCTGATATTTAGAGGAAAAGTCTTTCTTTCCTTCAAGATGACCCAAAAACCATTGCACAGATACCTGTCACAAGTCCAGAGAGGGAGGTGGGTAGCTACTACTGTGCTAAGAGCTGAAATTGATTTTTTTTATTGTGACAGACTTTATATTTTTATTTTAAGGCAAATAATAACAAAACAAAACAGAGTAAAACACAACAAAGCAGATCAGAGCAGAGCAATGCAAACAATACAGGTCTTCAAAACATAATGACAGGAAATTAACAATGGCTACCCTAGTATCTCTTGTTTTCTTCGAAATGGTTGTTCATATATTCACAGACAATAAACCAAGCAAAACAAAATAATATGAAACCAAATAAAACAAAAGAGTGAAAGCATTAAAGGCCTTCAAACAAGATGATAAGAAATCAACAATGGCTACCTCAATGTCCTTTGTTTTCTTCAAAAAAACTGATCATATCTTCTCACATATTGCAGTCAAGTAGTAAAAAACAGACAAACCAGTCAAATCAAAAAATAAAAGCATTATTGGACTTCAGAACCTTTCCCCCATATTTATCAGGGATTTTGTATCTTATTGAGTCTTTCAGTTTCTTACACTAGGGAGACAATACAGTGTTTACATATGTGTGTTTGATTTATTTCACTTATGAGTATGGTCTCAAGTCTCATTCATTTGCCTATAAAAGCCTCAATGTGATCCTTCTTTATAGCTGAATAGTACTCCATTGTATAAAAGTACCACATCTTTTTTATCCATTCCTCAATTGATGGGCATTTGGGTTGTTTCCAAGATTTGACTATTACAAATTGTGCTGCTATAAACATAGGTGCACATATATCACTGTGGTATGATGATTTCACTTCTTCTGGGAATATGTCCAGAAGCAGAGTAGCTGGTTCAAATGGGACTTCCAATCCCAGCTTTTTGAGGAACCTCCAGACCAATTTTCATAGTGGCTGCATAGGAAGAGCAAACATTGTGAAAATGACCATTCTCCCAAAATTGTTATACAGATTTAATGCAATTCCCATCAAAATACCATTTGCATACTTCACAGATCAAGAGAAATAATTCTTAAAATTCATCTGGAACCAGAAGAGACCTAGAATAGCAAAGGCACTTCTGGGCAGCAAGGGCAGGACAGGAGGCATCACAATCCCAGACTTGAAATTCTACTACAAAGCTACTGTAATCAAATCAGCATGGTACTGGAATCAAAACAGACCTGAGGATCAATGGAATAAATTAGAAGATACAACCCCAAGTACAAACACACTCAGCCACCTTATCTTTGACAAAGGAGCCAACCATGTTCACTGGAAGAAAAACATCCTCTTTAATAAGTGGTGCTGGAAAAACTGACTTTCCATATGCCAAAGACTAAAACTAGACCCAAGCCTATCACCATGCACTAAACTAAAGTCAAAATGGATCAAAGATCTAAATACTAGAACAGAAACACTAAATCTGCTGGAAAACAAAGTAGTTAGAAATCTTGAAGACATAGGGGCAGGTGGAGAATTCATGAACAAAAGTCAAACTGCATAGGAAACACTTCCCAGAATCAACAACTAAGATCTTGTCTTGTTAAAAAGTTTTTGCATGTCAAAAGAAATCTCCAACAGAGTGAAAAGAAAACCCACAAATTGGGAAAAAAAATCTTAGTAAACTGTCCTTTAGACAAAGGTCTTCTATCTAGAACTTATAAAGAATTAAAAAAAATTAGGCCCTTGAAATTCAAAGACCCAATCCAAAAATGGGCATCTGACATGAAAACACACTTCTCAGGTGAAGAAACACAATGGCAAATAAATACATGAAATTTATTGAAATTGACCACAACTGGTCATCCAAGCCTTTCAAGTGGTAAGCTATCAATAGACTCCAGAGTTCTAAAATAATTAATTAGACTGATTCTGGCAGTACATGTTATCTAGGTGGGAAACAGGTTCTTGTCACTTCCTACTTTGCCATCTTCCCACAGCCTTGGTACTTTCTTCATTAATGTTTGTATACATTCCTTCTTCGTTTACTTTCAACCCTCCTATACTGTATATTTGTAGTGAGTTTCTTGTAGTTGACTTATAATTAGTTTGGTCATGTCTCAGCCAGCTCTGTCTTTCAATTGGTGAGTTTGAATCATTTATATTTATTGTAATTATTGATGTTTTAATACTTAGGTCTGACTTTCTTGTTTTTGTTTTGTTCTTTCTGCTTTTTTATTTCTCTTTTTTCTGCTTTTTGTAGGTTACTTGAACACTTTTTAGAATCCCATTTTGATTTATCTATAGCATATTTGAGACTATTCTATAGTTTTTTGTAGTTGCTGTATCACGTTATGTATACGTGACTCTTCATACTTTACAAGTATTGCCATTTTATCAGTTTGAGTATAGAAACCTTGCCTATTATATCTCTTTATTGTTTCCGTTTATAATAAACTTTTCCCCTCCATAAATTCAGAATTATATAATATAATATGTTGGCATCTACTGATTTGTTTTCATTTCCATATCTTTCTAGTTTTTGGCTTACTAAATGATTTTAAATTGTAACCTGAGCATTTAGGAATTATGTTATGAGACCCTGGATCAAACCTTCTGGGGTTTTTTGTTCTGTGGATTGAACCCAGGTAATCTCTACCACTGAACTAGGATTCTAGCCAAGAAAGTGTGGTATGCTGGAGACAGAGTGAAGAAAGCATTTGCAGAAGGAAAGAGTGATTAACTTGTTGAGTAGGAAGAGCACTGAGAATTGGCTCTTGGGTTTGGAAATGTGATGGTCTCTGGTGACCTCTTCAAGATTTGTTTCTATGAGGGGAGGAGAAAAAGATAAAAAGACAGATATGGCAAATATAGATAACTCTTTGGAGCAGTTTTGCTAAAAAGGAAAGAAAAAATGAAGTAGTGGATAAAAGAAGATACAGGGTCGAAGAAGGAGTTATTACTATGTGGAACAGCTAAATATATATAGCTATTACTATACAGAACAGCTAAAAATAATGCAAATATATTATTACACAGAATACCTAAATATAATACATGGAAACTTCATTTATGTATAGAATTTGAATTTATTTTGATTGACAATGAAGTTTAAAATTTCATATAGTGAAAAGTCTTCAATTAACTTGAACATCTCAGCAATATCATTTATATTTGAAGAAGGTTTAGTTAAATATGAGTTGGTCTATGCAAGATGTGTTAACTTCAAAGTTTTTTCCCCTTTGGTTTAATTTGGATTTGCAATTGTAGTTAACCCTTTCCAATGAGAGTCCCTGCAAATGAATGTTTACTTAACAGTGATAGAAAAGTTTGCATTTGCAGAGTAATTTTCAGTCTCTGTATCAAAATAAGCATAAAATAATTAAAATTTATATTAGAATTGTGGGGAGGAATTAGAGAAATGTGGCCTCAAACTAGGGAAACTGAGGCTTGAGGTGTGGCAGGAATTCACCTGCAACTCCCATGCACTTCTGCAGCTTCTTGGGATAATTGACTGTTGTTTTCCCTAAAATTTTTTTTCTACATTGCAACCTACTTCAAATACTTCCATCTTCCCAACAGCAGTTATTCAGATCAGAACATTATTAGTTCTTCAGGACTTCTGTCTGCACTCTGTGTTCAGCAAAGCTCTTTTCCTTTTCCCACTGGGAAACTCAGTAGGCTATGTTTTTCAGTCTCCCTTGCAGTTGGTTGGGGCTAATGAGGTTGGGAATGATTTATGCCACTTTTAGCCTGAAGCTTGACCTTTAAGAAAACATACACAATCATCCATACTCTCTTCCTTTGACGCCTGGCCAAATGCTGACGGTTCCTTGTAGAGCCTGTGATCTGAATGACTTTGGATCTGAGTATCACCCCCAGATAGTACTGCATTGTGGGATGAGCAGGAAATGAGCTTCTATGACACTGACACTTTGCAGTTATTTGTTCCACTAGCAAACCTGCCCTAATTAAGACATACTCCTTTGGATGAGATATACCATGATTATTGACTTTGCATTCAGACTTAGAAGGTCTAGAGAATAAAGAAGGCTGGGTACATGGTTTAATTCAGAAGTATGACTATTTTCATCATGTCCTGGGTTTTTGGATTTTATCTCCTGGGCTTGTTTGGGGACCGTGTGTAGCTTTCCAGGACTCTTTCCCTCTAGAATTTATACTATTTACATTCCTCAAAGCACTTGTGTGAAGTGGATGTAAGGAGAAACAAATATTCCACGATAATCTGGGTCAGTTTTTTCTTATATTACTTAATCTTTACAATAATCCAATCAGATGATTATGATCATAACTGAGGTTATGATTAACCTCAGTTTGTAGGTGAAGAAGTTTGTCCAAGATCATGGAATTATGAAGTTGTAGAATTCTTCAAGCCAGGCTCTTTCGATCAAGAAGTACTTGGTCTTTCTATTTTGTCTTCTTTCTGTTTTGTTTTCTTCTGGGGAAGAAGGAAAGATTCCTGTGTCTAATTTGTGCTCTTATATTAGAGATGCAGTCTTCTCTTCTTTAGAGTGCATATTTGCATTTTGAAGGAAAAGATAAAGATAACTGTTTATGTAAAGAGATGAGTTGTAGGCACTATTGTGATTGAATGGACTAAGAGGAACTCTGCAGGTGACTCAGGGGCCTGAGACTGTTGTGGGCAAGAAATCCAATCCAAAAATAAAAGCAACAGACTCCAAAAAAGAAAAAGGAAGTGCTTTATTAGCTGAGCTCAGTGGCAACACTGTCCGTCCTCATGCAGGAGTAAGGAAGTGCACGCCGCCGAGCATAGGGTTGCTGGGGTTTTTAAAACTTTTGACCACAAGGCGAGGTGCAGGGGGAAGAAGGGGTGGAGAACAGTGACCTGGTGACTGTTTGCCCATAAAAGGCCATACTTTTGTCATTGCAGAACAGGGTGGGCTCTTACGGGAACCAGAACAACTGAACAGGAACCTTTTACAGTTACAGATTATGTTGACATGCAGTTTCCAAAGCAATTCGACTGTAAGGGGAAATAGACACAGTTTGTGGAGTCAGACAATAGGATTCACAATTTGCACTGCAGCACAGCATTCTTAGAAAATTTATAGCCTATAACAGAGACCAGATGTAAAGGGAGAGGAAAGAGCAGGTAGCCTTTAGTTTCCAGGGAGGCAACACAAGAAGTGGACTTTTCTTTCCTCTTCAGCCCTTTAGTACAGATAATTGAAGGTCCCCACAATCCAGACTGAATAGCAGAGTGAGGAGTTTCATGTCTTGAACACATCTAGGTAGCCGTCCTATTCCAATAGGGTTGGTAATGTTTAAGCCAGAGAGGAAAGATGTGGAATTTCTGTTATTAAGGAGGAAATTGAAGTTCCTTAAGACCATCTTGATATTTCACTCATATGTAATGCATATAATTTTATTCACATGTAATGCAACATGCATATATGCCATTTTTGCCAGTGATTTTGCAGGTTAAAATGTGCTTCTATATAAATATTTAATTTGATCCTCACATCAGTATTGGAAGTTGTCAGGGAAGGAATTTTCACCCCATTTCCAGATAAGGCAACACTGACCCAAGTTCTCTGACTTGGAGCCCATTGTTTTTCTCAGGCTGCTTGTGCCTCATGAGAGGATCAAAAACACACCTTCCAGGCTTTGAAGATAAGAGTGTTTTAGTCACTTTTTGCTCATTGCTGAGACAAAGTACCTGACACCCAAAGTTAAACGGGGAAAGGTTTATTACGCTCTTAATTTGTAGAAGTTTCAGTCCATAATAGGCTGGCTCCCAGGCAAGTGGTACATGGCAGAGGGGCAGCAGTTCATGGTAGCAGAACATTGTATGCAGGCGATCAGCCTTTGGCAGGCACTTATGCCCCTGAGCTAAATCCCTGGCTGGCGATCAGCCTTAGGGCAGATGAAACACTAACATTCTTAATCCCAGCATAGGACCATGATTCAGTCACAAACTGTAGATTCAGCTACCTCTGAAAAGCCTGTCCTCCATGACTGACTACCTGAGGCTTCAAGGTGAGGACATCTACAAACAAACCATTACAGAATTCATATGCAAAATGCTACTGTGTTATTATTTGTGCTAATCTCCAGACCTTGCTCTTTGTTGTCTACAAGATAAGTGAGGTTGGCTGGACTGTGTGTGTGTCTGTGAAATGAATATGATATTTACAAAATAAAGTATATCTTAGTTCATTTTTCTGTTGCTAAAATACCTAAGACTGAGTAGTTCATAAAGAATAGGTTTGTTAGGTGCTGGGGA